>APFE031444535.1:121578-136995 GCA_000404065.3 Pinus taeda
AGAGAGAGAGAGAGAGAGAGAGAGAGAGAAATGGAGTTGGAGTGGGAGAGAGAGTGAGGAAAGAACAAAGACATAGATAGATATAGGTAGTGAGAGAGAGAAGTGAGAACAAAGAGATGGAGAGAGAGTGAGGGATATAGGAGAGGAGGGAAGAGAAATAAGAGGAGAGGATAGAGATAGGGAGAGAAGGGGAAGGGAGAGAGATTTAGACATAGAAATGGAGAAGGACAAGGAGGGGGGGAGATAGTGATAGAGTTGGAAGCAAGAGAGAGAGAGAGAGATATTTGGGGGCGAGAGATAGAAGGAGGTGGGAGATAAGGTATAGAGAGGAAGGAAGATAGAGATGAGGAGAGAGAGATGGAATTGGAGGGGGTAGGAGAGGGAGGGAACAAGAAAAACATAGAGGGAGAAAGGTGGAGAGAGAGAGTGGGTGACAAGGGAGTCATGGAGAGAGAGTGAGGGAGAGAGGAGAGCGGGAGGGAATAGAAAGAAGGATATAGATAGACAGGGAGAGAAGGGGAAGAGAGAGATAGATATAGAAGGGGAAGAGAGGGAAAGAAAGTGTGTGTATGTTTGGGGGGTGAGATAAAGAGAGGGAATAAAAAAGAGACACAAATACAAATATGGATATTATATAGTATTATATAAACAACCTGATCCATATTAACCGTATAGCTATCAAGTGCGGAGAGGGATCCAATCTCTCGAGGTGTGAACATTTCCTCAAGTTTTGCAATAGAAAAAAAAGTTTGCACCTCGAGAGATTTTACCCCTCTGAGCACTTGATAGATCCTGGGTTAAGATGGATCTAGGTAGGTTATTATGAAATTAAATTAGTTTTTATTTGATATTATAGTCTTAAAAATTAAAATTTCCCTTCAAATTAATTTCAAATTGGAACTAAGATCCAATTAGATTCAATGAATAGATTTTTAAAAAAATAACATAAAATATATTTTTTATTAAAAATATATTTTTTTAAAATTACAAATTATTAGAGATAAATAATGCAAATTTGGCTCACCTATATGCCATGTGAGGATGAAGAAGTGTTTAAAGAAGGATAAACTTTAAACCAAACTTTAAAAACCTTTCAATCCCCTATCACTTGTAAGTTTATATTGCTTGACACAATTAAGATGACTAACATAAAAAATTGATTCATATTATTGTAGTACTTGTTAGGTAGTTGTATTTTTGTTCTTAGACTAAATTAGTCATTCATGTTAGTCATTTTTAGTTGTATTACTTATTAGCTAGTCACATATTTTATCCTGTGACTAAATTAGTGATTTATGTTAGTTGTTTTTAGTTCGGTCACGTAAGGTTTCTTATTTTTGGTAGTATTTCACTTGGAAAAGTTATTTTTGGTAGTATTTCACTTGGAAAAGTTGTCATGACTAACTTTTCTGGTCACCTGGTCACTAATTTCTCATTTAATACTAGTGGTAGTTTTCTTTCCACATTTCAATAATGTATCTTTATTTTACATTGATTTAAAAATTATCCTTTCCAACCTCTTCAAATGACAACTTTTTGACAATTATTCACTCTTTATTTGTTCTTCTCTTCATCTACACTATAGTTCTGCTAGATTCTCCTTTCAAACTATGAATTTACATGGGAAACATATCATATAAATCATCATGTGTATATATTATTTAATAGTTCTGTTGTAGCCACTATAACACTCTCCCAAAAATTTTAGTCTAAATATGTGAATTTCGGGTCCCTCCTACTTTTCAAGGTTTTAATGGCATTCCTGTGTCTTGAAATGGTCAAAACCCCTTTGATGACCCAGTTAACATCAATGGCTATGGTCGTGCATAACTTCATGAGACACATTATCCATGTCTGCCTGCCTTGTTTCATCCTCATTCCTATTCTTATAGATACACTAGGGTTTCCAACATTTTCATCCAATCAATTTTGAAAAAGGTCTTTCAACACTACTCCTATAGTCATGATTAAATAGGTGAAGGGTACTTTTTTCTAAGATGTTGTAAGAACGATTATTATACCTATCTTATATGTTCATGGTTTAGATGAATTTTTGATTGGACGTGACAAAGCTCACCCCCATCATAAGAAGTTCTTAATGGAAATTTGATACTACTATATCAGTAGGATTGGAAGACATAGCCTAGTTCACTAGTGGTAACTTGGCTCAAGATTTGCATGTTAAGGAATGGAATCCCTCCATGGAGCAAGTATGGACAATAATAATACAACTACATATGGATTTGTAGTATCTTCATAAGCTTGGAATTATCCATAGGGATGTCAAACCTGAAAATATTCTTCTTGACATCAAATTGGAAATGCACCTTGCAGAATTTGGATTGCCAATTTATGGAAAAGATCTTGAAAATACAACTGTAAAAAATTTGAAGTCATTTTGGAAACCAATTAGGGGTTTTCATGAAAGGAACATTGTTGGAACACTTATGTATATGGTACTCAAAGTACCCAAAAAAAACTACTAAGAAGTCAGACATATATTGTTTTTCACTCACAATCTATGAACTTGTGACAAGTGTTGTTCCTCACACTAAGCTTCGGAATGAGTCTCAGGCTCACACAATACTAGAAATGATATATATTTAATAACAAATCACAACAACAATACAAGAATGATAAATATTAGTTCAATGTTAAAGTGTGTCAATGCAAATTTGAATTGCAGTTCCTTCTACACTTTGGGTTGCAAAAAATTGTCACTTATGTCTAAAAATGGTAAGATAAATGAAGTATGTCCTGAAAGAGAGGTTTCATATGTCAGAATTCATATGTAAGTTTTCCCTAAGCCTTTGAAACATGGAGTCTGAGAAGACCTTATTGATTTGTAAGAGTATGCATATAGCACACTTATTGAATGTTGTTGAAATATATTAGAAGTTCACACCATTCTTGATGTGTTTGAGGAAGTTTATAAAGTTGGCCTACACATTTATTCTAATACTGTCAATCCAATCATACAAATGAACAGGGTCTAGTGCTCCCAACTTGTAAAATCATGCGTAAATATAAGGACAAACAAACTATGGAGCCTTTCAATTATGTGATACAAGCTATTGGATGGAATGCAAGAGTTGGATATGTGACTTAATTGTAAAACTATATAATACAATAATGACAAGGAATTTCTAAGAAAATAGTGTTTGCAGGGAGTTGTCTACATGGGGAAGAAGTGGAAGTGATGGGGTCCATGATGGGAAAGATGGAATTGTTACGGGGAAGGAATGCCCATAAAGTATTTATGGAATTTTTTTAAGGAATTCCCTATTGGCACTTATAAAGATACAAATGCATATGATATATCATTATGTGAACCTTGTGCCCTTGAAGAACTTCCTCATCATGGTGTTAACACTCCATAAATTTCCCTAGGTTGAGGAGAGAAATTCTAGAGGTAATCACAAACCACTTCTAGGTCAAAATCTAGCCCTTATGGCCTTAGAGAGGGCTCTCTCACTTTGATTTATTAAAATTATTTGATATCAGGCTAGGTATGATGGTCAATAAGGTTTGGTTTTCAAAGTTCTGTTTATGAGAAAAGAGACAGATCCATTGGGCATGGAGTCATGTCAAGTCAAGTTTTTGACCAGTGATATAATGAAAAGAGAAAGGGTCTCTCCACAGGGGCAAGGTAGGTAGCCTTAGTGGTGGAATTTAGGTTAAATCATTGTAGAGGGTGAGTGTAGAAAGGTGAAAGTCAATAGATAAAGCATTAAAACCATAGAGGAATTCTAAAATGTTTCTTTTAAGATGAAAACATTGATCACTTGGAAAAAACTAAATCAAAGCACCATTAAGATGAATTCTGAAATAAACATCTGTTTTTTCCAAGTAAGAAGACATACATTTAAGAGATGTAAACACATGAGACATCTTACAAGATCAAAGGAGCACAAAACCATGAATATTCTGACATGGGAATCCCTCAAATCACCTTCTAACTTGTTAGAGCCTAGATTTACCTCAGGTTGAAAAAGGTAGCATCCAGGGCCAACATCAAACCACGCTCAACCTGGTAGCTAGCCCTACCAGGTCAAGGGAGGGCTCTCTCCAAGTCAATCTCAGCTAATTATGATCACTAAAGGCTTGATTGACTGATTTTATTACTAATCTTAGGCTAGGTATAGATGTAAAGTGTTTGATTAAATAAAATGATGTGTTTGCTGGCTCTAATGAAAAAGGCAGATCTTGGGTGCAGGGAATGAGGCTCAGTCTTGCAGAGATCTGAATGGAGCAAGGTAGGTAACTTAATTTGGCACTTATAATCGAATGAGATGGACTGATTACATAGAGGAGGAATTGAAGAGGGCAAGAGAAGCCATGAATCCTCTCCAAACAGCTGAAAACATCAAGAAACTAAAGCAAACCTCAAGTAGAGCACTGCAATTTCAATGTATTATACTTACACTCTTGTTTGATTTATCTGAGAAGAAGTAAGAGAGAAAATGACATACATAACACATGAATAAATTCACAAATACATAAGAAAGCACTATACCAAAACAACATGCCACAAGGATCCCAAAGAGTGCTGCAAACCCTAGTCTCAATTCCTTAGCCAAAATGTTGATATGAGTGTACAATGAAGCTCCTTCCTTTCTCAAGAGTCCAACCTCTACCAAAATCCAACCCCTACACTATTAAATTCATAAAATATATGCATTTTCTCATCCTTGTACTAAGGGATTGAGCTCAACCATTTTCTTCAAAATAGAATCAGTTACATTAAACTTGGGCCGAATTTCTAAAAATAGGTGCTGAAGATGAACTCGTATCTCCTAAACCATAGCACCTGTTACAAAACTGAAAGAGATTTTTGTAGATAAGGTCATTCTGGAGAAAAATTTCTCTCAAATTTGGGAAATTTGTTTCCAGTTGCTCGCAATCTGTTCCACAAAATCATCTCTAAAACAAAAAATCATTAAAAATTTAAATCTGTGAAAATGAGTTGTAAAGATCCAGTCACATATCCCAATCCATGACACCTGTGAATAAACGGAAAGAGGTTTTTGTTATATGGCTCGTTCTTAACAAAAACCTCTTTGGTTCTCAAAATTACTTTCCATCTGTTGTAAAATGGCCCCGCACTAAAATGAGTAAAACAGTAAAAAATATGAAAATTTTGTTTTGTTTAAATGTAGGCTCCAAATAGCATTGCATATCTCCCACATAGTAGAACCTTTGCATAAACGGAAGGAGGTTTTTGTTAATTGGTATGTTATGGACAAAAACCTCTTTCATGTTTCAAAAATTCCTTACCATTCTTTCACAAACTGATTTTGTACTAAACTTGTCATTGTGTGCAGCAACTGACCTCAAAACATGCATAACCAAGAATCACTCATTCATTTTGATCATATCTTCTAATCTAGAAACCGGTTATGGGAGTGTGATATATCGTTGGAAATATTTTTCTGAGATTCTTTTGATGGACACACTTGTGACATGTTTTGTGCTGAACATCATGTGCAAAACATCTAACAAAACCAGACATAGTAAGAGCTCATGTTGATCCCTGGTGATAGGCTGTGAAGACTGGAACTAATATAACTTTCATTCATTCACTAGCAAAGTTTTCAGAAAAAAAAAATCAAATAAATAACATAAATAGATATATTTACATATATATATATATATTATAATTATTATATTATATAATATATATATTTATAATATATTGCAAAAAATGTATGTTCTTCTCTAATAAAACCAATAGAACCCATTACCATGTTTTTCATCTCTATATACATCATGAGGTTCGATCTCCCACACTAGGTGGTCTAAATCATTGACCAAAACAAACTTCTAACTAGATACATCAAAATTTTAGTGCATATACTGAAAAATAAGAGTGGTTTTCCTTACAACCAATCCAAGCCTAAAACATCACCAACTTGGAATATTTGCAAACTACACCTTCTAAGACAATATGCCACCTATTCACATGATATAAATTACTTCTAGAAGCCAAAAATTCGAAATTTGAAATGAAATGGTGTTGATTGTCCAGACTTGTAGCGCATTAGCCAATTTCGCAACACTGAAGTAACCCTCCATGTTCTGTATGGTTGAAGCCTTCCTCTACCAAAACATAGAAAATGGGTATATTTAAAATATCCTTGTTATGGTACTTAACCTCTTAGATAATATTTAAAGTATTTGCATACCTCCTTTTGGAATATCCCCCACTTTCGCAGCAAGATTGTCTCCTTTCGTAACACTTTCAAGAATCTAGATATATGGTGACCTTTTTATGATATAAAGCATTGGAAGCATCAATGTGAATGTTGTAACCTTCATATAACTCCCCTTATGACAATAAAAACTTCAAAACTTCACTATCCCACCAGTATCAAAGATTATATAAAAGTGCAACAAGTCCTTGTTGCGTTTTACAAACTTCACCAAAACTAACTTATTTCTTAGCAAAAGACAAAACTTTAGAGTTGAGTGGTACTCTCATGCTGAAGATTTACCTTTGTACTAGCATCTTCTAGTATGTCCAACTTTCCTCTTCCTCTTTATTCCAAATTGCTTGGCCTCAGTGAGCTTCTGCTTTGCCATTCTGAGTCTTCTTTTTAACACCAAATTTTATACATACAAACTTTTCAATTGCGTATGCAGAGGAAAGGCCCACTTCAACTTGTATTTGGATTTTTCAAGGATATATTAAACAACTTCTAACAGCCTAAACAAATACAACTTGTCCCTGTGATCATTTTCTGCAAGTTGATCTACCTATTGTTGAACTCCTTCTAATTGTTCCAGTAGTTTTTCAAACTCTTTTTTCTCATCAAAAACCATCTTATGTTCAGGTTTAACAGTCTCCTTTACTTGCATTTGCATCTTGGCAGTAGACCTAGTTCTAGGTCTCCTTGACTTCTCAACTTCCTCCTTTAACTCTTCAACATCAATGACTAGTTTTCCTTTTCCTTTAACAGCATGTGCCATTGTTTTCTTTGATGGTTCTCCTTCACTGGGTTGAATAATTTCTTGTGATACTTTATGCCTAAGTTCCCTATTCTCTTTCTGCAACGATATGTTATTGTCAAATGGGTCTTGTCCAATTGATCTTGTAAATTTCCAATTTTCTAGTCCCTTTCATCAATTTCTACTTCCTTCTGTGTACTTTATGATTCCACAACTTGAATAGGTGTAGATAGAGGATCTACATGTGATCTCTTGGCTACAGCTCTTTTTCTTGTTAATCTTGCCACTTTTCCTACTTCAGGTGAGAAGTGAAGCTTCTTAGCACTCCTTTTATCAACTGATTTGATTTTAGTCAAAGCCTTTTTTACTGAGCTTGTTGATGTAAGTGAAACTTTTTTTATCACAACTGATGGGGTGTCTTTTTGGTATTATGGTTGTTTGAAGATTGTGCTACCCATCCTGAAGAAACCAAAAAATCCTTCCATGACTACTCTTTCCTCTCAAGCTCCTTTATCAACAGCAATTTAGTTAATGAAAAATGAAACAAACTAGCTTCAATATGAATTCCTTTTGTTTGAACTCGATTAACCATATTACATTGACTCCTAAATAAATAATAAGGAATATTCAAAGGTTTCTTGCTAGTAACTTTCATTAAGAGCCTAATGTGATAGTGATACACTTTATTGAACTTCCCTTCACATGTGAAGTACCTTTGAATCACTTCCAGCAGTTTACTATCGTGGTCTTGTAGATAGCTTCTTGGAACAACAGAACCATATCCTTGTTGGTGTTTTGGTTTGAGAAAGTCTTTGAAATCAACCCAATCAAAATCCATACCCTTTAACCATTATTATACATTTAAAGGGATCTTAGTGGCCTCAGCTATTGATTGAGTTGTTACTAGAAAAGTTAGAGTTCCCACCTTTGCTTGCAAACCATCAAAAATCCTAGCAAACTCCTCTTTCAACTATAGATGATACCCATGAATCTTTTCACAAAACCTCATACACCCTACTTGTTCAAAATCCATTCCGATGATTAGATCTGTGTTTATGGTTGTGACATCTTATGCCTCAAATCATACAATGGTAGCTCCCTTGTGCTTCTTGTCTTTTGAAGTTGACATGATCTTTCTTTTGCAACAATGAATAGTTTTATGGTTATGAAAAATTGGTTTAGTGTAATAATGGAGGTGTTATAATATTAAAAACCTCTAATGATGCCTTAAGAGACAACAAGAAATTTCACAAAAAACTTAAACAATGCAAACATCCTCATGAAAACCATGACAGAACTTGCATTTTCATAGCTATTGACAGAGAATTTAAAAGGGGAAATTGTAGCGCAAAATCCAGAAACGCAATGATGAAGGTATATGATATTTTAAACACTTTCAAGCATAAGCACTTAAGGGAAACAACTTTGATTTAGTTGCACCTATTGCATGTAGAGGTTTACACAAAGAAAATGTGATTGGTAGCAAAAAAAGGGTAATATAACACACTGTGTGGAATTGCAGTGAACTAAGATAAAACACAGCGGAAAGGAAAAGACGTAGTGATTTCAGAAGAGAAGCGAAGATGAATTTCTCATTCTTGCGAGATTTTTATGGTTTTCCTAGCTTCTACATGCAATTTGAGAGTTTATTCAAAACTAAGGAACAAAGATAAACCTGTATTTGCACCTATGAAGAAATTTTGACCACCAGCATGTGAGAATTGTAGCACTATGTGAATTCGCAACACCCCTACCTCCATTTCGCAACGAATAAAATAAGAAAACCAGAGCTTCTGACGAAAATAGTGAAGATCTGAGCATTTTGGAATGGAGATAAAAGTTCAAATACACATGGACTAGAGCGGAAATGAGATCATTGATCATGATAGGAAAAGGAAATCATGAGTGTACAACACCTTCTAAAAACACAGCGCTTTGGGAAAAGCGAAGGGTTGTCCTTATGACCATTACTTCCCGCTGAGATCATGAGTTGTCCTTGAAATGACATTCAAACTGACTCCGAAAAGCCTTTAAATATATACCTAAATCATCTCATGATTGCGTTGATGTATACATAGCCTCTAGACTTAGGTGACCCACTTATAATGACTAAGGATGGTGACTAACTCATAATAACTAAGGATTTGTATAACATGAATTTTGTACTCTTTCCGAGGTGACCAAATGCTTCCCATGATTACCCTTTTAGTAAGGAAAACACATGACTTTAGACATTGTACTCTCAACAAAATAGACACCTTTACATGACACTTGATCTAAACCTGGACATTTTAAATAATAATATATAGGTCATCATGAGTAATATTTACAAATTTTACCTTAGATACATAGCAAGACTAATATGAGCAAGACTTCTAGACATAGGACCCTAACACATGGAACATATATAAGTGTTCATGGTGGAGTGACCCAACCTTGTCCATATGTGTGCCTTTCTAAAAAATATCATATTTCATATTGCTATAGTCCATTGGAAGAATTTATGTACACATTTGATAGTCCTTGGATCTTTGGGTTGCTACTTTATAGACTCCTTATGATTTTGGCTCTTGTGTTGAGTGTTGCACACATGAAATTCTTTGGGGCAAGTGAATTTTCATGCCCTATCCCACCTCAACATGAATCATAGATTTATCATTCATTCCTTTTCCTTCAATCACTCAATGAAGTTATGGAAAGCACTAGAATAAAGGAATTTGAGACTCATGTGCACATAATATATATTTTATGGAGCTAAATTATTTTGGGGAACCATGGTACTTACCTCATTCACCACCACACTGAATTAATTCTATTGTGTATGAGCATTATTTTAATCAATTTTTTTATGAGATTAATTCTTTAACTGCATACCACAGGTGGGAAGGTTCTATGAATAATATTTTAGTAGTACTTTCATATCCATTTTCTTGGTCATGGTATTAGTGTTGGAAACTGCATCACTACTGAGAGGGCGGGGGGTTGAATCAGTAGTGAAGGCACTTATAATATTTTTACAATTTTCCTCAAATTAATTATTCTTGAAACCATGCATAAACTAAAACACGTAAGAAAATATTAGAGCATCACCCACAAATAAAACCATGCAAGCATTCAACACAAAATACACAAATATTTCTGGTGGAAAACCCTTCTCCATGAAAAAAACCACCCTTGTTGTTGTTGCTGCTCTACTTCAAATTTTACTAATCAAACAAATCATTTTAAATCATAATAGTTGGATATGTCTAGAAGTTTCTCACTCTAAATTGACTCTTTGAACACCCATCCACTTGAGGCCTCTAACCCCAACAAGCCTCGCCTAACACCCATTGGACTATGAGAATACTACTTCCTCTACTGAAGCTATCGACCACCATCAACAAGGAACACCCATCCCTTCTTCACCAAGCTATCTTGATCTATTGATCATCTAGAGCCACATTTCATAATATTTCAAAATAGACTCCTTCACAAAACAACAACAACTTTCTTTCTCTAATGAACTCCCAATAAATAAACACCTATGTTGCATAAAATAATCTACAAAATGCATCAGCAAAACCTTCTCTACAATAATCAATTTTCTCACAAACAGCTACTGCATACAACCAAAAAATACTATCTACTACCAATATCTAATGGATTTCAACCAATAATTAGTTCATGTCCTCACTCTCTGCATAATATGTTTGCTAAAATAAACATTGGTTATCTGTTGCAACACCTGCAAACTGCTTCAGAAATTTTGCATCACACCACTCACAAAAGTTGCACACAATCCTCCAAACTCACACTCATTCGACACACCAAGAGGCTAAATGAACTATCATTGAGGTTTCTCCAATACATAGATGAACTGAGGTGCTCAACTCCATAATTTCCAAGAAATATTGAGCTCCACAAACTCTGTTAATATTCTTGATTTGATCTAGATTCAACTCATTGAATTGATCAAGCCACTATCTCCAATTTCCTTTTGATATTTTCAACTTTAATTAGCTTCTAGAGGCCCCACTACCGTTTCCGACCATATACTAAAAATTTTTGATCAAGAACATCGCCACAATAACAAAATTAGTTGAGTTGTGCGAGGAATGTAGAGAAATTTCTGTGAAAAAGCTCATTCGCACACACAACACAGGTTATACTGGATTGGAACTCTTCAGTTGCTCGCACAGGCCTATCTCCTAATGATTGGAAACTTTCGGTCACTCTCATGACCCATCATCCATGCGACTAGGGCAGAGGATGAGGAAAAATAAAACCAATTTAGGCCAGATCTCTACCAAACTTATTGGACAACTTCATCAGCTCCTGACAACACCTTCAAGCCTCTATGGAAAGTATATAACTCGTGACATAGGCTAATAGCTTCTACAATAAGTCAATGACATGTAGACACTAGTCTGCCAAACTCCTCATCATGACCAAAACCTCCAGGTCCTCAAGCAGCAATGATAACCTGTCCAAACACCTAGAGCACTTGTAGCATCTCCAACACCTACAGCAACAACATCAAGTCGTCCAACTACCTCCAAAACATATAGAGGCACCTCCAACACATGCAACAACATCTCAACACTTGTAACAAAAACTCCAATTCTTCCAACACATGTAGAAGCATATTCAACATCTTTCGCAGCAATCCAACCAACCGCAACAGCAAAATATTCAACAGTGTAGCAACATCATAAACCTATTACAATCCATCATACCATGCCTGGAAACCATCTCTACTTATCCTCCAAATCACCTCCACTAAGTCATGCCACAACCAAGTTGACATCAATGCCAACCAGCTGAACATTGCAACCACCAATCACTCATCAAACATCATCATTGGACATAAGCATATGAAAAGTAGCACCATGGCCTTGTTGACATTGATGATAGAACTACAATGCCAACAAGATCCCTCATTAGCATTGATGTCAACCTCAATCCAACACCTAAGATTGATCTCCATACACTCTTCAAAAGTGAAGTTACAACTGTGAATATGATCACCACAATCCAAAATATCTCCCCCTTTGAATGGAAAAGGGCCATACCAACACTGAAGAACAATTCCAATAATGTGCTAGATGAAGGAATTACTCCCCCTTTCATATTTAATGCCATGCAGATGCAAAACAAGAAGTCTCTCCTACAAGATAAGCATATGAAACAAGAAACTTTGCTTCCAACACCTCTAGCCAATGCCATGCAATCTCTGAAAATGAACATGCTCCCCCTAAGCATGTAATGAAGTTGCAATCACACTCCCTTTGTTGTTGGAGCAACATGTCTTTCCATTGTGATAAGGTCCTATAAATATAGTAGCCTTGTATGGTTATTTAGTCATTCATCCCACAGGGATATTGTACAAAGTTATTTTTCATTTTAAACTGTTTAGCTCATAAAATAAAAATAGAAAAATAGAAAGAAAAATAAAAAAGAAATAAAAGCGAATAAAAAAAATATATATGAGAAAAAAATAAAAAATAAAAGCCCAAAGGTAAAGGCACGCTTATTTAAATATCACCATAATTATTTTATATTATTGTTAACCCTTTTTAGATTAATTAATCATGGATTAATTGACATTTTGTAAATAAAGTAGGTTGATGTGACATTTTATCACCTTGTAATAAAGTTCGGGCAAATAACAAAGGTGGAGGGATCAATGGTGGGGGATGAATTTCAGTCCCCCGCCTCACTATCGACGTTTAACCGGGGGGGTAGGGGGAGGGTCTCTGAAAAGTAGTTTTTTTGGATACTGCCTATGGAGACATGGCATCCTTTTAGCCATTACGCGGGTCCCTCCTCTAAAACCATAAACTACCTACACCGCTGCCAAAAAAACCACCATCGCACTCCTCATTCCATTGTTTCATCCCCACGCGATTCCCTCACGCCCATTCATCCTCCATTATACCAATCACGTACGCCCACCTATCATCCCTCCTGCCATCCACATCACCTCCCTTCCACGTCACTAGATAGTTAACTTTCCAATCACCCACCAAATTGCAAATGAACATTAGGTATTAAATCCCTCCCACCAAACGATATGTTCCTAATTAATGTACCACTCCCAAAATAGTTGTAGGTTTTAACCCCATATAGAAATTACCTACATACAAATTCAACAACATAGAAAATAAACAATGCGAGAGCATAACACATAAAACACATATACACAGAGATTTCCCCTGGATCCCAAAACCGGGACTACCATCGCGTCCAAAACCATGGACTGAAAACCATTGCATCCAAAAAACATGTGCGAAAATCATGCACAAAACCATAGGTGGGTCCGCCCAACCTAACATAGGGTCCAAAACCAAAATTTTCTAGGGCACTTCCCTGGACCCCATAAAGTGGGGTTACGGGTACCCCTCAAACCCCCAGTGACCTCCCCCCCTCTAACCCCCGGTTAACTACGTGGGCTAGTCGTGGAAAGAATATAATACAACCCAACATTCTCCCACTTGTTGTTTTCTTTCCACAGGAGGCCACAAGAGAGCTTAGTCATTTATCCAACCCTGCAATGCCCATTGTTTCTCTACACCAAGAGAACTTCTCAGATCTCACAGATTTTGTTAATGCATTTGCAGTATTCTTCAAAGTTTCCACCTTTACTAGCAACAACTTTTTGTCTTCTATCATATCCCTCACAAAGTGATACTGAACATCAATGTGCTTTGTCTTTGAATGATAAGCAGGGTACTTTGCCAAGAAAATTGCACTTTGGCTGTCACAGTCTATCCTTATAGCTCCCTGTACTAACCCCATACTTGAACACAATCTCTGCAACCAAACTGCTTCCTTGCTTGCATGAGTGGCTGCCATGTATTCTGCCTCTGTAGTTGATAGTGCCACTACAGAGTGTTTCTTACTCATCCAACTGACTGCACCTCCAAATAGGTTAAACACATACCCACTTGTAGATCTTCTCTGATCCAGATCTCCAGCCCAGTCTGCATCAACAAAGCCACGGATATCCAACACTCTGTCCAATCCTGGTCTTCCTTGTAGCACAAACCGTAATCACTAGTGCCACGCAAATACCTGAAAACCCGCTTCACTGCTGTCCAGTGCTCCTTCCCTGGTTTTGACATAAACCTGCTCAATACTCCCACTGCATGTGCAATTTTTGGTCTAGTACAAACCATTGCATACATCAGGCTACCGACTGCACTTGCATATGGAACACGGGACATGTCCTCTTCCTCTTCTTGTGTCTTGGGACACTGTTCAGCAGATAACCTTACACCTACAGGAATAGGAACTTTCACCAGTTTACTATCATGTATATTAAACCTCTGTAGTATTGTCTCGAGATACTTCCTCTGGTTTAACCAAAACTTCCTCTTTGCTCGATCTCTTTTAATTTCCATGCCCAAAATATAGTTTGCAGCACCAAGATATTTCATGTCCAATTTGGACGACAATTGGGTCTTCAAATCCTGGATAATTTCTTTGTCATTTCCAACCAGCAACATATCATCCACATACAAGACCAGATAAATAACACGGTCACCAATTAATCTAAAATACAGATAGTGATCTGCTTTCCTTCTGGTGAAGCCAAGTCCACCTATAAATGTATCAAATTTCTAATACCACATCCTTGGTGACTGTTTTAACCCATACAGAGACTTCTTTAACTTGCATACCAGTTCTTTGTTACCCTTCACCGCAAAGCCTTCAGGTTGCTTCATGTAGATTTCCTCTTCCAGATCCCCGTGAAGAAATGTTGTCTTCACATCCACCTGTTCTACCTCAAAATCAAAAGCAACAGCAACAGATAAGAGTAATTTAATAGAAGTTACCTTGGCAATAGGAGAAAAAATATCACCAAAATCAATTACCGACACCTGGGAATAACCTTTTGTTACCAACTGAGCTTTGTATTTCTCCACCTTTCCTTCTACATTTGTCTTCTTCTTGAACACTCATTTACTGCCAATGGGTTTCCTTCTAGTTGGCAACTCCACCAGATCTCAAGCCTCATTTTTGTGCAAAGATACCATTTCATCAACCATGGACTCTTTCCAGAGTTTGCCATCCTCTGAATCTACTGTTTCCTTCATAGTTTTGTGATCATCGTTAGTAATAGATAAAGCAAAATTTGAACAGAAAGTAGATGGACTATACCTTTGTGGCTACCTTCTTTCTCGAATTGATCTTCTTACACCCGGAGTTTGTGGCTCTTCATCTTCTGATTCCTCCTTTGTTGTAGAGTCTGATTCTTCCCCCTTAAGCTCAAACTTTATCTTCTCAGGCTCCTTTGGTTGGACTTCATGTTTAATAACATCTTTTACCTCTCTGAACACCACATCTTTGCGGTAAACAACATTTCGTGTGACTGGGTTCCAAATCCTATAACCCTTTAAACCATCTTTATACCCAATAAAGATGCACTTTTAATATTTACTATCCAACTTGGTTCGTTTCTCCTTTGGAACATGTACATATGCA
>APFE031444535.1:139154-163450 GCA_000404065.3 Pinus taeda
CATCTTCTTTCACCACCAGAATCGATCTCGTAGATCTCCCACTGAACAGGGTCTACCACAGGCCCGAGCGAAACCCCTCAGCAATAAAGGCGTCCCCTTAAAGCCAAAACTGCTCTGATACTAAATGTAGGTTTTAACCCCATACAGAAATTACCTGCATACAAATTCAAAAACACAAAAAATAAACAATGCGAGAGCATAACACATAAAACACATATACATAGAGATTTTCCCTTGGATCCCAAAACCAGGACTACCATCTTGATTTTTCATTATGTTCCTTTCAATGTTACAATACATATTTATACATGCCGTAGCATCCAATACCATGGTCTGAAAACCATTTCATCCAAAACCATGGACTGAAAACCATCACATCCAAAAAACATGTGTGAAAATCATGCAAAAAACCATAGGTGGGTCCGCCCAACCTTACATAGGGTCCAAAACCAAAATTTTCCAGGGCACTGCCCTGGACCCCATAAAGTGGGGTTACAGGTACCCCTCAAACCCCCCGTGACCTCCCCCCCTCTAACCCTCGATTAACTACGTGGGCTAGTTGTGGAAAGAATATAACACAACCCAACTATAGTAATAATTGCATTATAAATCCTATCAATCCCATTATAAAATCCCTCATACACCTGGAAATTTTCACTTTCTACTCTTATTTGAATTTTGCAGGTCAAGCTCGAAGCATATTGAAGTTACCAATGATATTTGCAAGCCATTTCTCTTTGCAATTTCAGTTAAACAAACTGTCTGGTAGCTTTGATCCTCAATTTCTTCTATATAATTCTTTATTCCTTTGTTTCTCCTCTATAATTCAAATGTCATCAAACAAAGGAAAAGGAAACATGCCTGAGGAGGATCCCATGGTACCCCTATCCTCGATTTAGATAAAACACCGTTGATCAACACCCAATATAAAATAATTGAAACCCAATGCAAATTTGACCTATTTGAGCTTTATAATTGGGAAACAAATACTTACATCAGAGTGATGATTTAAGTATTTTGGATTCTTTTCTTCCTCAATTTACCTTTCCTCACGCTCATTTTTTCCCTGAGTTCTCTACCTGGTGTCATCTCATATACCTACCAAGCGAAAAAACAGTAATTTCCTAGAACAATAAGGTCCTCTTTTCCATTTCTCTAGAGACAATTTTCCAAGCCTTACAGATAAATCCTCAGGCCTCTTTGCATCCATTTTCCCCCGATGCACTAATGGAAATATATAAGAAACTTACATTCCCCCATCGAGCCCACACTTTTGAATGCTTTCTACCTGAAAATGTTGAGTTACCTAGGACAAATCCCCCATACTCTATTTCTATTTTCCCATAAATGTAAAGACAAGTGATTTCTATGGTTACTCAATTATTAGGTTATCATGCATACTAGTGGGTTGATGAAGTAGTTCTAGGATTTTTGTCATTATTTGCATTTGGTCATAAGCCTTCAGTTTTGTTTAATTACAGTCAATTTCTACTGGATATCATACATGAGAAATTTCTGAAGTTTAAAGTTGAAGGTGTGCTCACACATCATTCTGTTTTGGTTTATCTAATGTTAGTTTACCAGGCATATAGGTTCAATTTTCAATTGCAGAAGATGGATGAGTAGAGTACCCCATTATCAGTTATTCATTGGACTTCTCTAGTCAAAAGAAACTCATAAGAGTATACATACACTGATTTTGTAGATAAGTTTCTTCATACATACTTATGTTTACTATGCAGTGATATCATACCAAGTATTTCACCAGAAATCAAGAAGGTTTTGCACCTTTCAGAGAAGTCAAAGGTTGGAGACTAGTATTTATACCAAAACTATGCAGAAATCAGAATTTATGGGTGTGAGCATCCTCCCTACCGATTACCAATGTTTGTGTCAGTGAGAATTTTTGCCTTAGAGTATGCTAGACAGATGTTGAACATGGATCAATTACACTTTGTATAAAATAAGAAGAAGGAACAATTTAAACTAAAGGCAAATGTAGGTCCCTATATTGTGAATACCATAGCAGCAAAAAAAGAAGTGGAGACAATTTTAAAGCAGATGAAGTTCAAACCAAGTTTCACATGGTCTTATGATCCTTTAGGGATAATTTCAAAGCTAAGGGTTGAACAGAAGAGCACTCCATATGCACAGACACCTAGGCTAGAGATAGAGAAATATGTTAAGCAAGAGAAGTGGACAAAGAACACATTACATAAGGATGAAGAGTAGTTATTCATCCAATATTATTTACAAAGTCATATTCCTAAAGACAAAGAAATCAAGAGGCCAAGGGAAAGCAAGTCCCCTACATACTCAAAAACTCAGGTTGCAAATTTCGTTGTTTTCAAGAGAAGAAAAAAGGATACACACACCACTAAAAAGTCTGATAGTAAGTTTGATCCTCAAGTAATCACTACTCAAGAAGAATCTTCAGAAGAAAGGGATGCACAAGAGAAAACTATTATGGTTTTGATAGGCACTCCTACCGCTTCTTTCCCATGTGTAGAAGAGACAACTGAGTCTCCTATCTCTTCTACCTCTCAAGTTCCACCAAAGTAGATCATTTTTACAAGGTATAGGGGGGTCAAGTTGAAGAATGAATCTCTCAAAGCTTCAACATACTCAGAATTCTGGAATAAAACTATCACCACTCAACACATATTGTTGTCTACATTTGACTCACAAAAGGGGCAGTTTCAAATGGCCTCTTTGGAACCCACAATGCTAGGCCCCAGAAGTGTTGAAGATTATAAGGCTTCCATATTTTCAGTTGATACTAAGAAGGTTCATGCAATCAAATATATGGGTTTGCATAAGCAAGCAAGTGAGATGATTACTTGACACTAACCAGCTCATCCATGGTTGCTTCTAAATTTCAGACCTCCTTAAATAATATGCACTCACATTTGAATATTGAAATAATGTCTTCTCTAGAAAAGACACCAGGATTAAGAATTTAGAAGCTTTAGTTATTAAACTAGGATATGATCATAGTGATGTCAAGGCATTCAAGGAGATAATCAAGAACAAGAATGCAGATATTCAACCCCCTGGGAAACAGTTGAAGCTCCCAACTACAGAACACCCTCAGGCTAAGGAAGTCACCAGTCTAGAGATGGAGAAAGAAAAGTTTTTCACAATAGTAGTGGAACAGAATGCTTAAATCTAGAAAATGGAACAATACATGGAGGCACTACTGAAGGAAAAAGAGCAATAGGAATCAACAGGAACATCAGCAATAGGAACATCAACAGTAGGTACTTCAACAAAACAAACAACACAAGCATCAACTTAAGATTCCTCAGAAAAGCTAGCTCAAGCTTTAGAGGAATTATCATTGAAAAATAAGGAAATGGAGAATTTAACAGAAGCACTCACCAAGATGGAAGAAAGAAAGATCAAACAAGACAATGCATACGTGGAAAAAGTGCAAAATCATTTCAAATTAATTCAGTGTGGTGAAGTAAAATTATAACTGCGGACACAAACAAATTCCTCTAGCCCGATAATGGGTCTAACCACAACAGATACATTCTATGGAATATTTCCTTAGGTTAGAACCAACTAAGAGGGCCTACCTCTTAGTACGCTTATCCCGTTTGATGATGTCCTTGCTTGCTCGCTCCAGCTATCTCTCACTTCCTTCTTCAAGCACCTGAAATAAGTAAACAACAACAAACAACAACCGTGATAATAGACAAATTGTAATTCAACCTACTTAACAAGTCAAGAAACATTAAGCCATGAATATGTAAGATGAAAAATCATGTAGGAAATCAATCGATAGTTGCATAGATATTGATATCAAGAAGAGATTACAACCATTGCCTTGACGTTGTGGTTCTCCTCTAACAAACCCAGGTTCCCGCGCACTTCTACTAGCATTCAATGATGGCCTCAATCAACAATATTTTTAAGGCTCTTCCCTTTAGGCTTCACTCCAAACCAAATCACACTTCTCCCTGACATAAGTAGATAGCTACAACTATGGATAGCTTGTTGTTTACTCCAAACCAAAATAACACTAGCACACCAACATTAACACTAGCTTGTGCTTGCGAATGAGGTTTATATAGGATGAATGGATGGGAGATGGATCCTCTTCTCATGCAAGAAAATCTTATCCCTTGAAGTAGTTCCATCGTTATAGGGGAAAGAAGCCCAAACTAACATCCTCGACCCCATTCAGCCAAATCATTTACCAGAATTTCGTTACGAAGCTTCTAGAGCTAGAAGCTTCAGCTCTTAATTTAAAAACTTTCCATAACAAGACTGGCACGACTGGAACACAACTCAGTTTCTCTGGTTGGCGCTAGGGATAGTGCTAATCTTTTCACATCAGCACGAGGGAGACAAAGTTCATTAGTGCCAATCTTGTAGATTGGGCAAATAAGAAATTTCAGGGGAAATGGTGCAAAAGTGAATTAATCTAATCATGAAGAGGGATACAATGGAAGTTTCTTCATGAAGGAAAAGCATGTGGGGTTCACTATAGAGGTCCTCCAGGGTCAAGGAACGGGGAGTACAGGGACAGTGACAAAATTTTGTGTAACAGATGCCCCCTAAAGCATGAAGGCCGGGCTAGAGTGAGGGATGAAATGCTTTATGAATCAGTGCGAGGAACAGTAGTCTGTCGTTCGAAAACATGCAAGAAATTACACATACATATACTTAACTGAGAACTCTATCAAATGATACACTAATTGTGGCATGGATGTAGCCATCCAGAGAATGATCATGTAAATGGATCCAAGTATGGGCGCAGCCATCTGTCAAAGAGGATCATAATGAAGCAAGGTATGGTCGCAGCCATCCAATAATGAGAAGGATCACATCTGATAACTCATGGTATGTGTTATCACCCCAAGAAACTCTCCTAGGTTGTAGCTCGAAGATGCTCGGGAACATTACAAATTCAACTTTATTGTTGCAAGTGGATGAATGGAAGGAATGATGCTTGTCCAAGCCAAATAACCACTTCTACTTTGCTTGACTCCAAACATGCGTGAACACCCCCAGACTACAAGGCTTTAAACCACCAATTACTCACAGTTTAAGGATTGGTTGAATATGGAGAATACTGAACACACCAGCAGATGCACAGGACCCTGTGATGGCTGGCTGCAACCAGTAAAGAAGTCTGCAAATCTACTCCCTAATGCACAGACAGGATGACAACTCTCTAGCATTAAGTGAAAGAAATCTGAATAACTCATTCACTGATACATACAAGATTTTAACACAGAGGTAGGTTGACAGCTCCTCTAATGCTAAACATCAAGAGCTCAGAAATGCAGCATATCAAGCATAGCTTGGAACAAAAGAAGAATGGAAAGTGAGCAATTAATAGCAAAAGAAGATTGTATTAGTTGAAAATGAAGACGAGACGCTGTAAGTATCAAAATAGTTACATTCTCCAAAAGTTGAACCTTACATTAAAACAACAACCATCAACCCTGATTACATATTGTTTCTGGGTATATATAGAGTTTGAATACAAAGGCACACGGCCATTTTAAGTATGGAGGGGTCATAATTGACCACCAACCGCTTTAACTACCGGATGGAGGTTCTGAGTGCATTTTCTTGCTGTAGTGGATGAATGTGATCTTTTCCTACGCTCTGTTGTCCTCTGCGGCTGGTGGAGTGTCGTGCGGAATGAAATTCCATAACTATTGAATACATTCACCTGCTTGGGCTTTGTCCTTTTCCTTCTCGGCCATATTGTCTCTTGAATGTGGTTGTTGAGGAACAACTGCAAACAGTACCGAAAACTGGTCATCTTCGTCCTTCGGGTGCACAGAGTAGTTAAGAGACGCAGACTACATAGCAGGTGGACGAACTGGATAGAGGAACGAGATTGGCCATCGGATTGAGCAGATGGACGGTGGATATATGGCTTGGCGGGGACTATCGAGAAAGTGGGGCGGAATGAACGTGGGCTGTTGGATCTCAGGTGGGTAGATCCAACGGTCATCGGGTGGAGGAGACGCACGAGAGTTAACGGGTAGGGATAACAGTTTCGGCGGTAGGCAGTATTGATCGCACTAGCATTGGGGGTTGGCCGGTAAAGGTGCAAGGGTGGGTGATACCACTCAGAGTGTGACACGTGGCAGCGGGGAAAGGATGAAACCACTTTTCATTGCGTGTTATCGTCCTAGCAGTTTGAAGGCGCAGGGAGAGCAACTGTCGTCCGATCGCGGCGGAGATGATCGGACAGTGGGGATTTAATTTCGTGGGTCAGTTTATTTAACGTGATGGGAGGGCCGTTGGATCAGGGTGACAGAGATCAACAGCCAAGGCTACGACAGAAGGGTCTGTGAGGGCGCGCGGTTGTATAGGCACGCGTTTATGGGGTATGGGCTTAAGCGCTCAGGGCTTAAGAACAATGGAGCGTATATGGTTTTTTTTTAATAGAAAGCACGGAATATGGAGATGGAGGGGAAATGGGTGAAGCAAAGGAGAAAGTGAAAATGACCAGTATAGGTCTCTTTTGGGCACAACCAAGGACTGAGCTTATTGTTGATCCTCAAAATATAAAAATATGTGGCAGAGCTAACACTGGCTCCTTCTGGGGATGAGATCCTCCCTGTGAGGTCTCAAGAACTGCAGATCATTGCCTTTCCTGTAAAAACTAGATTAGCAAAATTTCCTAATGTTCCATTGGGCATGGAGTCTAACTAAGCATACACTAAAACTGATAAGATAATATATTGACAATCTTAAGGCCAAAATACCTTAAACAACATAAATTTTCAAAAACCGCCCATTAACTGGGCCATCAAAAACTGTCTCCCCTCCCATACTTTCCAGTATGAAAGTATTGTTCCCTTGGATCTGAGAAATGATAAAAGGCCCTGTCCATAAGGCATCAAACTTCCCATGGTTGCCTTTCTTTTCTTTCAGTGCATCCCACTTAAGAACCAAGTCTCCAACCTGAAAGTTATCTGTTTTTGTCCTTCTATCGAAAGCTTACTTGATCTTCTTCTGACGTGCTGCAAACTTCTCAACCAGTTATTATCTGATTTGATGTACCTCTACTAAATCAGTGATCCTTTTTTCCATGTCCTCTTCCTCATTCTGCTCTTCTTGCAATAAATTTGCCACAGGGAGGGTCAACTGTATTGGGAATACAGCTTCAGTGCCATATACCATCTTGAAGGGAGAATTCCCTGTGGATTCTTGGTGGTCACTCTGTCAGCCATAGTGCATACTTGAGCTTAGTATCCCAATTCTTTTTGTTATCTTCCAGCAGATTTTTAATTATCCTTATCAAACTCTTGTTGGAAGATTATGCTAGACCATTGCCTTGAGGGTAGTATGAGCTGGAATGAACCAGTTTAATGCCCATTGAGTCACACATGTCCACCAATTCTTTTGCCCTGAAGGCTGCTACATTGTCTGTAACTAATTTATGTGGACAACCGAATTTGGTGAAGATATTCTCTGTCAAGAACCTCATGACCACATTATGATCAACTTTTCTAGTAGGGATTTCTTCAATCCACTTAGTGAAGTAATCAGTGGCAAATAAGATCCATCTGTGTTGGCCACTGGAATGTGGATTAATTTCTCCAATGAAATCCAAACGCTACTGCTGAAAAAGGGCCACTAGCATGTATGGGTTTTAAGGGCAGGGACTTCAATTGCTGTTTCCCTTCAAATCTTTGGCACCTGTCACAAGATTTAACAAATGAAAAGACATCAGAAAATAAGGTGGGCCAATAGTACCCAGCTCTGAGGATCTTGTGGGTTGTAGTTTTCCAATAGTGATGTCCTCCACACATGCTGGAATGAAACTGTTGCATGACTTCAATGGATTGTTCTTTGTCCAGAAACCTCAAAAGAATTCCATAGGGATCCCTCCAATAAAGCAGATTTTCATGAATACAATATTTTGCTGCCCTGAGTTTAACAGTTCTAACTTGGCTTGAACTAAGGCCTGGAGGAATTTCTAGCTTCAGCAAGAATTGAGCTATGGTAGAGTACCAATCACAAGAAGCTAGATTTTCTGCCAATGACTGATTTTTTCCTGGTTCAGTTGTTTCTTCTTCTGTCTGACCATTTTCTAAAATTGTGCCCATAAGATTTATGTCCAGCTTTCTACAATTTTCTTCAGCCAATAATCTGGCAAGGCCCTAACCTCTGACAAGCTTGGTGGGCTTCAATTCTATGTTAAATTCAATAAGCTTTGTAATCCATTTAGCCCTTCTTCCATCAGCATCAGGTTGTGTGAGGACATCTTTTATTGAAGCAGAGGGTACATATGCAATTATCTTGGAATGCAGAATGTAAATTATGAATGCTTTCAAAGACTTGATAAGGGCATATGCCTGTTTTTCAATGATATCATACCTCAGCTCAGCATCCCTTAAGGTTTTGCTGAAAAATGCCACTATATGCTCTGAACCTTCTTCATCTGCTTGCAATAAAACTGTTGCAAGGGTGTCATCAGAGGCAAATGAAAATATATGGATTTCCCTGCTATAATCTGGGTTGATTAGAGTAGGAGCTTCCATAATGGCTTTCTTAATGGATTCAAAGGATCTTCTTGCTACATCAGTCCATTTGACCTCTGACCCCTTTCTCAACATGGAGGTAATATGCTTTACAAGCTCTGCAAAATTTGGGATAAACCTCCTCACAAAATTTATTTTGCCCAAAAAGGACTGGATATCCTTTTTTGATCTCGGGACAGACAAAGTTTGTATTGCTCTTACTCTTTCTGGTTCGATTCTAACACCTGCAACAGAAACAACATGTCCTAACAACTTGCCTTCTTATAAAGCAAATTGTGACTTTTTAGGATTGACTGAAATCCCAAACCTTCTGCACTTCAAAAATACTTTCTTCAAATGTTGCAGATGATCTTGATGGCTGCTGGAGTACACTGTTATATCATCTAGGTAGATAAGGACAAACTTATCCTTCTCTCCCACAAATGCTATATCCATAGCTCTCTGAAAGGTGGCTCCAACATTCATCAACCCAAAAGGCATTTTGGAATACATAAAAGTGACCCAAGGAGTGGTGAATGCAGTCTTCTCTTGGTCATCTGGATGTACAGCAACCTGATTATACCCTGAAAATCCATCCAGGAAAGACATCACTTTGGCTCATGAGACCTTCTGCAACAAATGCTCCATCTTGGGTAGAGGATAATTGTCTTTCTTAGAGCATTTGTTTAAGTTTCTGAAAACAACACAGAGTCTAATTTCTTCACTTTTCTTCCTCACCACTACCAAATTGGCTACCCATTTTGAATATCTAAGAGGGACTATGATTTTGGCAACCAATAACTTCTTGATTTATTTTTCAATTAGAGGAAGGAGCACAGGATTTATTGGTCTGAGCTTCTTCTTGAAAAGGATGGTGTCTTTCTATAAAGGGATTTTATGCTGGATGATCTTTTTGTCGTATGTTTTCAGGTCACTATATTCCCAGGCAAAGACATCAGCAAATTACTTCATTAAATTGCAGTGCTCAGAACATTGGGCAGTAGATAGATGGGTGGACAGATTTATATATCTTGGATGATCTGGACTCCCTCTATTATGCTTACAGACTGCAGATTGGTCTTCTTTTTGGGAAACCTTACAAGGCACATCATTATGGTGGAACAGCTTTTCTAAAGGAACTAAACCCTTAGGTATATGATTGTTGGGCAGTTGGACAATGCTATCTTTACCGATTCTATTTCTAAGCCTAGACTGGGGATTTTCTACCAAGGCTTCATTCTCTTGGTCAATTTGCATTTTGAAGAATTTATCAATGACTTGTAGAAACCTATTCACTTCATAATCATCCTCAAAAACTTTCCAATGTTGGACATTATCGGGCAAGGATGGTCTATATTTCATTTGGACCTCGTAAATTAGTCTGGGAGGCATGGGAGGGATAAACATGCTAGCAGACACAACAAGGGAATCAGCAAGCTGATTTTTAACTCTAGGGATGTATGAGATACAAAAATTATCAAAAGAATCTTTGAGTCTCCATACCTCATCTCTGTATGCTTTCAGCCTTGGGTGCTTTGCTTGAAATGTTTTGTTTACTTGTTGAATGATAAGATCAGCATCTCCAAACACCTTATGCTTCTAATTTCTCTGTCTTTAGCTGCATTAAGACCCAATATCAGAGCCTCATACTTTGCTATATTGTTGGTGACTTGGAAGGCCAGCTTAAAAAACAAATGTGTGCTTTCTTGTTTTGGAGATATCAGCACCACCCCTGCTCCTGCAGTTTCCCTTGAACATGCTCCATCAAAGAACATTTCCGAGACCTGAGTTCCCTGCTCTCCCTCAGCCTGATTCACTGGTTTCTTGATTTGCATTGAGGCCTTCTTGGATTCTTCAATTCGGAGAATACATGCTCCAAATTCAGTGCCCACAACATAAATGGGATGATTGGAAGGATTCTTCTCATCACTGATAATGTAAGCCAATTATTCTTCTCTGTACAACCTCCTGATTTCTCCCCCAAAGACTGGGACAGTGGCATAAGATAAATCATTATGTAATGTCCCACCTGTCCCTTAATCCACCCTCTGGACAGCAACATGCCAAAGTTGGGAGGGACATCTTCTACCACAATGTCCATCACCATGCTCTTCATGGGCAACTAAGTTAGGGTAATAGCTAAATCTTTGATTAATCCTAAGAATTTTACTTTTCTTGAATCAAATGAGAATAAATCATGATATGGTCTAGTGATATCAAGGCCTAACTCTTCCATGACAGATTTAGGCATTAGATTGTGGCTGGCCCCTATGTCTAGTAGGCAATTGTGGAGGATTTTGTCATGAATGGTCAAGGAGACATAAAATGATAGGGAATTATAATCAGTAGGTTCAATCATTGGGCTAAGCACAGCTACAAGTTATCATCTTGTAAACTGACATAGTCAGTGGAGGTTTGTAAGGGCTTTAGCTCAAGGGCATCAAGGATTGGCTTCCTAAAGACTTCACTCTTTACAAGTTCTACCAGAGGCACTGAGATTTTTAACTTCTGGATTTCTGATTCAAAGTTGAAAGGGGAAGGAGACTTACCATGACCTCTTACCTCTTGAGCTGGTGCTTTGAGGATGACTGGATCAGCTGCTAGTCTTTTCTGTCTGATATTCAGTTGCTATGTGGGGACAGTAGCTTTTTGGGCAAGATTATCCTTGACATTGTTTGATTTTGACCTCAGATTGTATCTTTGTTGTTCATCAGCCTGCAGAACAGTTTCTATGTCCCATTCTTGACCGGTTTGGTCTTGTAATAATGATTCTTTGTATGCAGCCAATGTCAAAACGGCAGCACTGCCTTTATCTTCCATGCAATTAATTTCATCCACTTCTTCAAACTGTTCCACATCCATGACTACATTCTTGAAAGGGGCTTTAACCTTTTATTCTTAATTTGTCTCTTTACCCCTCTAAATGATCTGCAATTGTTCATTTTCTCTTTTGAATGGATTTGGATTTCTTGGAGCAAATGTGTTTTGAAGCCTTGTCTTTCCAGAGCTCTGCTCAACCTTCAGCTTAGATATCTCAACAGCCAATGACTCTATCATCTTAGTCATTTTGTCTAATTTAAGTTCTGAAGATGAAGCAGAGGAAGAAGAATCCTCACCTCTCTACCTCCTTCTATCAGCATGACTTTTGAGCTTTTCTGTAGCCATGATATTAGATTCCACCTCTAAAGTTGCATCTTGCATTTCAGCTAGGGTGGCACATCTTCTTTCTCTCAACAACAGGCAGAAATCAGAGTCAAAAGCATTGGCATAAGTGAGTTTGGCAGAGGTGGGGGTAGGCTTTACTTCAGCAAGTATCTTACTATACATACAATTGAATCTCTTATTAAAATCTGGCAATGATTCCCCATTCTCCCTCTTCAGGTTACCAAACTCAGTATGGTAATATAGCAAGTCTTTTTTATCTCCCCAATGTTTCAAAAATACATCATCTAATGCTTCAATATCTACTATAGACCTAGGGGCCAGTTCTCTAAACCATTTTCTAGCCTCTCCATCGAGGCTCTAGACGAACACTCTCATCCACACATCATCTTCCTTGATATCCAAGTTATCAGCATAACTATAGAAAGACGCAAGGTGTTCTTCAGCTGTTACTCCCTCTGTACCAGTGAATTTAGGCATGTATTTATGATATTCTCCTGCAAGCATGGCATTCAAAGGAAGAAGAAAGACCAAGGGTCCATACCTAGCAGCTATGATTCTTTCCATCTTCATGGGTGCTTGATGGCCTGCCATGGCTGGGATAGGTGGAAGGATACTGGCAGATTGAATAGTAGGAAGCAGTCAAATAAATGACAAGGAAAAAGGAATATGATGGACTATATGGGAAGCTTTCTTTAGACTGAGATCCAAAGGGGAACTAAATGAACAAGGAGCTTTATGAATCTCTGAAGGTATTTGTTCACTAACAATGCTAGGCTCTATATCTTCAAAATGTATATTCTCAGCTATAACCTTCTCTTGCAGAGATACATAAGATTTCTTAGGCTTACCTGATCCTGATGCTCCTTTCTGTGATGTTTTCCTCTACTTAAAAATCTTCTCAAGGTCGGGCACTGGTTCAGCTGGTGATTTCTGAGGATTTCTGCAAGTATGTCTCACAAACTGAGCCAAAAATTTAATGTGGAGTCGCCACCAAGTTGGTTCTCCATTAGAGTCGCCAGATAGATGATTACAACCATAAATGTGTCCAGACTTTGTCTATCATCAAAGCTGGAACTGTGTCGTTTTCCCAGGGAAACTGAGCTTCGACCTCCTCTCCCCAGCAGTGGCGCCAATTAATGTTATCACCCCAAGAAACTCTCCTAGGTTGTAGCTCCGAGATGCTCAGGAACATTACAAATTAAACTTTATTGTTGCAAATGGATGAATGGAAGGAATGATGCTTGTCCAAGCCAGACAACCACTTCTACTTTGCTTGACTCTAGACATGCATGAACACCCCCATACTACAAGGCTTTAAACCACCAATTACTCACAGTTTAAAGATTGGGTGAATATGGCGAATACTAACCACACCAGCAGATGCATAGGACCCTGTGATGGTTGGCTATGACCAGTAAAGAAGTCTGCAAATCTACTCCCTAATGCACAGACAGGATGACAGCTCTTTGGCATTAAGTGAAAGAAACCTGAATAACTCATTCATTGATACATACAAGATTTTAACATAGAGGTAGGATGATAGCTCCTCTAATGCTAAATATCAAGAGCTCAGAAATGTAGCATATCAAGCACAGCTTGGAACAGAAGAAGAATGGAAAGTGAGCAATTAACAGCAAAAGAAGCTTGTATTAGCTAAAAATGAAGACGAGACGCTGCAAGTATCAAAATAGTTACAGTCTCCAGAAGTTGAACCTTACATCAAAACAACAACCATCAACCCTAATTACATCTTGTTTTTGGGTATATATAGAGTTTGAATACAAAGGCATGCGGCCATTCTAATTATGGAGGGGTCATAATTGACCACCAACCGCTTTAACTACCGAATGGAGCTTCTGAGTGCATTTGCTTGTTGTAGTAGATGAATGTGATCTTTTCCTGCGCTCTGTTATCCTGTCGGGTGGGTAGAGTGTTGTGCGGAATGAAATTCCGGAACTATTGAATGCATTCACCTGCTCGGGCTATGTCCTTTTCCTTCTCGGCCATACTGTCTCTTGAATGTGGTTGTTGAGGAACAACTGCAAACAGTACCAAAAACTAGTCATCTTTGTCGTTTGGGTGCATGGAGCAGTTAAGAGACGCGGACTACATAGCAGGTGAACGATCTGAATGGAGGAACGAGATTAGCTTTTGGATTGAGTAGATGGACGATAGATATGTCTTGGTGGGGACTATAGGGAAAGCGGGGCAGGATGAATGTGGGCCATTGGATCTCGGGTGGGTAGATCCAATGGTCATCGGGCGGATAGATCTAACGGTCATCGGGTGGAGGAGACGCACGGGAGTTAACAGGCGGGGATAACAGTTTCGGCGGTAGGCGGTATTGATCGCACCAGCATTGGGGGTTGGGCGGTAAAGGTACAAGGGCGGGCGATACCACTCAGAGTGTGACGCGTGGTGGCAGGGAAAGGACGAAACCACTTTTCATCGCATGTTATCATCCTAGCAGTTTGAAGGCGCGGGGAGAGAAACTGTCATCCAATCGCGGCGGAGATGATCGGATGGTGGAGATTTAATTGAGCAGGTCAGTTTGTTTGACGTGATGGGAGGGCCGTTGGATCAGGGTGATGGAGATCAACAGCCAAGGCTGCGGCGGAAGGATTTGCGAGGGCGCAGTTGTATGGGCGCGGGTTTATGTGGTATGGGCTTAAGCACTCAGGGCTTAAGAACAATGGAGCGTATATGGTTTTTTTTTTAACAGAAAGCACAGAATATGGAGATGGAGGCAAAATGGGTGAGGCAAAGGAGAAGGTGAAAATGACTAGTATAGGTCTCTTTTGGGCACAACCAAGGACTGAGCTTATTGTTGATCCTCAAAATATCAAAATATGTGGCAGAGCTAACAGTATGGTTGCAGCCATCCATCTGAAAGGGACATGCATTTCAACATAACCATGTCACATCACTTTGCAACCTAGACTTTTGTGATTTGAGTTCAAGGTCTTACACTCCAACACGACCCAATCAAAGTACAAATTCTAACATGTGAATAGATGTGTTGAAGTCGAACATGATAGAAAGTCACTTGATTACCAGTCAATGATGTAAACTGTTAACAAGCATAAGAGAAACCGACAATAATGACAATGGTCCTCAAGGTACTATGAGATAATCCACGAAATGTGAATAAGGAACTGAAGTCAAACACCTATGAAATCACTTGATCAAAAGCCAATGATGTGAACTTGTCATCGAGTGTAAAGAACTTGTCATTAGGGCATGCAAGCTCTAAGGTACTGGAAGGGAGTCTCTCAATCAAATTCCCAGATAATGAGCTGAAGTCTATGGGAAATGACCGTGTCGAAGGAGGGCAATAATGTTTCCCACATCCTCGACATGAGTTGAAAGGATGCAAAATGATTTTGGGTGATACACAGAATCAGAGTTAAGTGTAACTGCAGAAGGACAACTCTTGAACATATCGGCAACACAACTGGAAGTTTGGTAGCTTTTGGATCCATGGGATCAGTGGTCATGATGACGTGGCAAAGATCAAATGGAAGGCGAAAATGAACGGCCAAAACCTAGGAAGGTCAACGATACAAAGAAGGATATCCCAACCCAACATGAAGCAAAAAGTGCCATGTTCAAGAGTGAGCTACTGACACAACTAATAGATTTCCAAATTTCCCCCCACCATTTCTGGTAGGTACCCCAATTATTTTTTAATCGAAAGCTTGAAGGGGATAGCATGTGCTTTCATTGTAAGTTCATCCTTCGAATGAATCCGACCTAGTAAGTTTAACGAGCCCTAGGAAGGAAAAACTCATGTTCATCATGATGATGAATCCAATGTCGTTTAATAGTTTAACGTGTTTGACAAAGGTGTAACTCGATATCTTTTTCAAGTTTGGAGAGTTTGAAAAGACACGCAAAAGAAAACTCCACATGGTCCCTTTTCATACGTTTGTGTCTCTCGAGCCCGGGAAGGTATAAAACAATACTCGAGAGAACCATTTGACCATTTTAGTCAAGGAGTACCTTTTTTGTAAATAGTGCATCCCAACCCGAAAAAAGGGGTAAACTTATACTGGGCACACGACATTTCACATCTATTAACAAGTTCTAAATGACAAGGGCTCAGCAATCTTTTCACTTTTAAAGGGTCGGAAAAGAGCTTGAAAGTGTACCCCCCATTTTATTTTCTTTTATGAGTCAAAAGGGAAAACACTCATAAATATTTTCATATGAGCTTAACAAGTAGAGAAAATAGCTGAAACGTGACTCATCACCATTGTCGAACATCCATCACTTGTCGCTGCACAAAAAAGTAAAGTGTATTATCTAGTTCTTGAGGCAAAATAAGTTAAAATATTTACAAAAACCTGATATTTTCATGAAAAAAATGAATCAAAAGGAGAAAAGTAAATATATTTTTACCATTTACCATTTTACCTTGTTGTGAAAACTTTTTACTCACTTTTTCCCTAATTGTTCCGGAGTAGATTGTGGGAGATCCGGGAGGTCAATCGCTGAGCCGCTAGTTACAAGTAAAAGCGAAGGCCCTGAGCTCCATTTTCATGTCCTTTATTTCTTTTTTTAACCATTCTTTTAGTTTTTTTAGGGGGTTTTGCAAAAAAAAAAATCGCCCTCGGTCGACGCAACTTTTGGGCACAGAATCGCGTCGGCCAAGGATTATTAACAAAGCCAGCCGTGTCGTAGGAACAACTGTTTTTAAAAAAGACGCATCGGCATCGTGAATAGGGAAAAACCCTATTTCATCAAAAATCATCGTTAATACTCAAATTTTATGGGCCAAGCACGATTGTTGACTCAAATTAATGGTTTTTGCTAGAAACAATCACTGAAAATGGTGGACTGGAAAGAACGAGAACATGAGGATGTTAACACCCAGGCAATGAATGACCCAAATTTCCTAGAAGCTTTGAGGGCTTGCAGGCTCCTCAAATTCTTTCTCACACCAGGGATGCGGGCCCAACCCGAGTTTCTTCAGTACCTGATTAGTCTTTGGGACATTAATCGAGAGATATTTGTCATTGGTGACCAGGAGATGGAGTTGGAAACTTTAGATGTATACTTCATCATTGGACTGTCCTGAAGAGGGGAACCAGTAAACTTTTACAGATCACAACCGATTGGGGCAAGCATATCTTCATTGCTCACTGAACATTGTCCTGAGGCCCTGAAATCCAAGAGTGGGAAGATTGAGATTTTCAGTGTTCGAGATATGACACTGAGAGTGCTTCTGTTGACCATCAACAAAGTGGCAGGGTCCCAAGCGGAACTTGAGACCAACAAGTCGAATTTCCTATATGTTATTGACTGCACAACACTTAAAATCCTCAACTAGGCAGAGGCCATGAAGATCAATATGAAGTGCCAGTTGTCTGAAGCTAAAGTAGGGAATCTGAAGCAATTTTGTTTCGGATCTATGCTCATGACCTTTTTCTTGGAACGGGTACCACTTTTCCAGTATCATCTCACTGAGGTAGATCCTCCTATGCCATGTGATCCGTGGATGACTCGTTGGAGTCGTTTGATGCCCAGGATCATTGGGGCTCACCACATGTCGTACAGAACTGCATTCTTTTCATGGCTACGACAACAGAAAATCATCATGGAGGACTGGCCATACAATGGCACTGACTTCCGCGGAGATCCGAACATGGCCTTACCAAATGGAGAGGATTTTAATGATGAAGGTAAAAAAAAAAAAAAAAAAAAAAAGTAAAAAAAAAAAAAAAAAAAATGACCTTTTTTAATTGTTTTTGGTATATATGTGCTTATAGCATTTCCCTTGTTAATGCAGACGTTGGACCAAAGCAACCTGATGGGATGTCCCCAATAGCCAAGCATGTCCCCCACCCCATTGATGATGTTGCTCCTTATCAAGAAGGTAGTGACAACGAGGAGGAGATCGTAAGGAACCTTGAGGGGTTGACTCATGGCATCCCAGAGTATGCCCGGTTAGGAGACATTCCTTGTCAATACCAAAGACACATGGTGGGAGTCTCAAATCGGATCCGTCGATTGTTGACTCGTATTGTACGAGTTGTATCATGCTACCATGATCACCATGATGATTAGTTCCTAGGTCCATCACTTACATTTTTTTAGGCCTGCGTGCCACGATATATGAAGCCTGCAAGCCGCCGATATTATTTTTGACACACATATTATTTTTTGGGGTTATGATGTATCAAACATTATCAGCATATATATATATATATATATATATATTATATATAATATATATAATATTATATATATATATAAGATAGATATGTTGTACTTTCTTGTCTACTATGGTACAAATGGTTTGTTTTATCTTTTCACATGTTTCATAAATGTCTATCCAACACATGATTAGATAATCCATCTATCAATGTATTCATGCGTCTAGGAATATGATGATATGTAATGCAATCAAAATGCCTTTCTAATAGACATATACAGAGATACCTTCTTAATATTTGAGTGTTTCTGCTGGAATATTGTCCATTGAGTTGAAGGATGACAAGCTGTGAATCCAGGTTGACAACCAACTCTCTAATGTTAAGAGCAATAGCTTCTAACAATAGTTTAATGACCGCATTGTATTCATAAATGTTGTTAGTTGTGCGACCTAGACAGATACCTTGAAGGTCAATCAATTCACTGTTAGGGTCATAAATAGCTCATGCCATAGATGATAGGTTCTGGGTACTACAACAAGCACCATCAATGAAACCAATGTGGGGAATCGCAGACATCTGCAAAGCAAGAAAAGCATAGTAAATAGGAAATTTGTTTGAAAACTAACACACAAAACGACACTCCACAAAAATGAATGACACACTAATGTACACAAGTAACCATGAAAGATGACCTAAGCATAGTACTTCTTGAATTAAAGCCCATTTTAGGGCTTAATGCGAGGATTTCCTTCATAATCAATAAGCTCATAGGGTCCTTTCTGCAAAGCGTGTTTCACAATATAGGTCTCATGCCACATCGGTTTGAACTTGCCTACCCCCAACTTATCATTAGCTTGGTCGTATAGTAAGACCAAATCACCCTTAGAGAATGTGCGAGGGGAGACCGACTGATTGAAATGGGATTTGACCTGTTTCTTTGGTGCTTTGATTACTAGGGTTGCAAGATGGTCAGTCTCATCCAGTCATTCTAAATATAAGAGGTGCTCCTCTTGAGGTGACGTTCCAGGGAGGATTTCAACAACTAACTTGAGTGAAGGAATCTCGCATTCGATCGGCAATGTTGCTTCCAGACCATATACCAACTGGAATGGTGTGAAACCAGTTATGTCTTTGGTTGAGGTTCAGTAGGACCACAGAGCTAAAAAGAGCATGAGATACCAATTTGACTTGTGCATCCCAATAGCATGTTGAAGCATTGTGACCAAGACTTTTTTCACGACTTCAACTTCATTGTTGGCTTGAGGGTAATATGGGGTCGAGCCATCGTGGCATAAGCCCAATGCAGATGTCAGATAAGCCATCATGTAATCTCTAAAACAGGAGCCATGGTCTATGACAATGGCTTGAGGTACGCCGAACCTGGAAATAACATGGTTGAAAAGGAATTGAGTTGTCATCTTACCGTCTGTAGAGTATGTAGGCATTGCTTCGGCCCATTTGGTGAAATAATCCACGATGACGATAATATAGCAATTCCCCCCAATTGAACAAGGGTTACATGTCGTATAATCGATGCCCCATTTGGCAAAAGGACCAACAGTAATGACGGGGTGTAGGTGAACGGGTGGGGCACACATCTTGCGTTGGTAAATTTGGCATTCATGGCACTTGCGAACAACAAGAATGCAGTTCTTGAAGATAGACGGCCAGAAATAACCAGCACGAAGGATTTTTTGAGTAGTAGCGTAACCAAACATATGACCACTACAGGCCCTGGAGTGGCAATCCTTCAGAACTCTTTCAGCTTCCTCAATCATAAGGCATTAGCAAAGAACTGAATCGACGCCAAAACTGTATAAAGTATCACCAATAATACAGTAGGGTTGGGAGTGATGCCAAATCCTTCGATGATCATCCTTAGTCAACACAGGCTGGAACGTGGATGTTTGGAGATACACGATGATATCACCGTACCATGAATCAAGGGTGCTAATCAGAAAAAGGGTCTCATCTGGAATTTGTTCATCTGCACCTTAGAGGGAAGGGAACAAATCAATTCGAGAAAAACAAGTGACTTCTTAGATTTGGTAGTAGCAAATACCAAATCAAATTCTTGTAGGATCATGATCCATTTAGAATATTTCCCCCCCAACAACTGACGAGTCAGGATTAGTTTTAGAGAATGGTTTGAATATTTGTTGATGAATTTAATGTTTAGCATGTCCAAAACAGGCAGTGGAGAATTGGTTGGAATTAATTTAATGAATTAATGACTATATAATGAAGAATAGCACAGAAAATAGTCATGCCTAATTTGGTGGCTAGCTAGCGGAAAGGATAAAATAGCGGGAGTGATAGCGGAGGTGAGGGTTAGGTGAAAGACAATTTGCGAGGGCGGCGATGGTGTCGGCGATAAGCAGTTTTAGTAGAGGGGTGTTCCACAATGAACAAGTACTTGACATGTAACCTTTGGTGATTTTCTTGAAACATGATTGTGGAACCTTCCGCCGCCCCCCCCCCTTCGTTAAATTTCTTGAGTGTGGGAGGCGATCCCACAATCTATTTTCAATTGTTGATTGTGACAGAGTAATATTTGGCCTTTAGAACATGCATGAAGAATATGCGCTGGTGGATTTTTTTAAATAAACAAATAAATATAACTTTTATTTGCTCCAAAAAACAAACTAAAGAAAAATTTATAAAGATATTCCAACCTTTTTATTACAAAGTGAAATAAACTAAAGATTTCTTTGCATTTGCTACTTTTTTTTAGAAAAATTATACAATTTTAGAAGAAAATTGCATAAGAAAAAGTGACAACACCTCAAAAGCATTTTTATCATTGAGACCTCTATTTTCTTCATATTTCCTTAATTTTCCCTCACTTCCCTCCTCATGCAAATATGTGACCTTTCACCTTCATTTTCTCCTATTTTCCATTATTTTCATAAATAAAATGTCAATTAATGCCACTTTACCTTTACCAATTTCCATAGCCATTTATTAATCAATAGTGATCCCCATCACTATGTTTTTCCCAAAATTCATCTTGGAATACGTGTCCCATGACCTTGGTTATTATTTGTATTTGTTTATATATGAAATCAACCAAGAGTTGTTACAATGTCGATAGTGTTTCGAGGTTTTTTGACACTTCGAATATATATACAATAATATTTGAAATAGAGTTGGAAGGATATGCGGGCCCCAACAATGAAAGCCATAGAGTTTGGAGCAGAAGGACAGGTTGGCCCAACAATAAATCACCAGTGGTTTGAGAATCCCCCCCCCCCTCCCCGCCCCCCTCAAACTCCCTTTTTAGAGGACTAGCATTTGTGACTCATGAGAATGAATTTTTAGTAGAAGTGTTAGTCTATATTTTCCACAGTTATTAGTACATGCCATAAGGCAACATGGACTAGAGTATTCAGTACGATGCATAGTATTACTTGATTCACAGGAATTAAAGCAACAAACTTAAACTTTGACCCTCCTTAACCCCTAGAATCAAGAGTAGCCAAATGGAACTCATGCGTTGGTTCAGTTGGGAACTAGTGGGAAATCACTTCTTTGGATTTCATCCTTACCTTACCCTCGGAATACAAACATCATCTGCCCAAGTTCATCCGGGCCCTAAAACGATGGGACAATATGGACGGGTTCAGGACCCATAACCCTCCTTTTATTTAGTATAAGATTTGAAGTCATTCAATATTCATTGGAAAGAAACAATGAGAGAGGAGAATAATCTCGATCGAAAAGAAACAATGAGTAAGGAGGAAAAGCTAGATGGAAAAAAAGCTACTATGATGTTATAGAATCAAGAAAAAAATAAAAACTAGTACCTTTCTCTGTGATGCTAAAATTAAACTATCTTGTTCTAATATTAACTATTCAAGTGAATAGCTTACTCAAAAGAGTGAAGTCAATTTGTGTTGTAGAAACATTCACTGGAACTAAAGCAATCTCTAAAAGGTTGTATTCTCTCTCCAATTTAGGGTTAGATTGAGGTAAATAAAATGTAGAGAGGTTGATCTCACATAATAGCCTCAATGAGTATGTGATCTCCACTCCTAGCCTCCTTAAGCTTCCCGACATAAGGATATGTTTATGTTGAAAATGGCAACAAGAAATGCTAAAAATAGAAGTGCTAAAACTAGCACTGCTAAAAATAGCAGTTTGGGTACCAGTGCTAGAGTGAGCAACAGGGAATGAAAAATGGAAGTGTTAAAAATAGCATTCTATTTTTAGCAGTTCAGGATGGATTCTTATTTTAGTCAGTCCCTGGACTAAACATAGAGAGTAAAATTTGAATTTGATATTAACAACAGTTTGTAAATTAATTAATTAATTCATCTTGAGTTAATTAGTTAAGGAAAAACAAACTTGAAGTCTATGTGAGGACATGCAACAGTTTATCTATTAATTGAGGAATTTAACCATCAGTTAAAGAGATAAGGATGAGTTTTATATTAAGTAGTAATTAGTTGGCTCAATTAACTGAGTCAAGTCCAGTTATATTTGATTTAAACAATTTGTTTAAATTAAGTTCAGCTAGTTAATGCATGCTTGCATATAACTGCTGCACTTCAGATAACTGAAGATTCTCTCATGAATAACTCATGCATGTCAGTTCTGATAGAGACCCAGTTGAGATCAGAGAAGGGACAATGTACTATCAGTTGGATGAATATTTTTCCTATAAAAGAAGCTCATCCATGATGAGGACTTATCTCCTTCAGGACTGCGTAGTTGGATCAGAGGTTAGTGAGTGTGTGAAGTGGCCAATTCACGCAAGTGGTTGCACTGGACCCCAATCAGAATTGCACAAAGAAATAGGTTGCTTGGAGGGCAAAGGAGAAGGTTTGAGAGAGGCCTTTGACTCTCTATGAGCAGCAGAGGTATTGCAAGGAGAGTAGGATAGATTTTGAGCTTATTCTTTTTGTAATACTGGCTATATTTCCACTTGTATGATAATACATAGTTGGGGTTTTAAGCTGAGGCTTTCCCCAGGTTATATCTTCTGTGTTATGTGTGATCGATTTCTCCATATTAGTTATATGTGTTCTTATTAATGTTGCTCATGTTCGATTAAGCTTCCGCTAAATTGTTTGTAGAAGTAGATCAAGTGTTTTGCTTTAATACATTGCATTACCAGGTGATCTACAGGTGGGAATTTCTACATGGTTATCAGAGCAAAGGTGATCAAAGCGGAGAACAATATACTGAGAGGAGATTTCAAAGTTTTGAGTTTTGGGCCGCAAGTTTTCAGAGCAGATATGAAATTTTTTTTTCAAAATTTTCAGAAACAAATAGCAAAATTGGATTCCTTGCGGAAAAATACCCAAATTCAAACAGAAAAAAAAATCAGTTGAATCGGAGTTCAAATGAGGGAGATATCGCTGATTTAAAATCAGCTCTTTTTCCAAGAAATTTCGTGATGGCAGGAAAGATGAAACAGATTGGTGTGCTAGCCAAGAACCTGTATGCACTTGAGGTATAAGATGCATGCAAAGCCTTGAGGAGAAATGAAAAGGTTAGATACTTTGTGGTTGAAAAGGAGAGTAAACTACCTCTCAACATGAAGCGCCAAAAGAAGTCTCAGACAATTGTGGAGGAGCCATGATTAGTGCAGCAGCTTCAGGAGGTTGTGGAGTAGCCACAACATGGGAAGCTGAGAGGAGATCGAGTAGAGACATCTACTCATGTAGAGACCTCCAGTAAGGGGAAACTTCAATCCAGGTGGGCAGAGGGATCACATGTAGCCGTACCTCCAGGTAGGAGGTGGGGCGATGTGGAGTGATCGTCCTAAGGCGTAGGGGCAGGATCCTTGAGGTACCTAGCCTCTTTGAATCAACTTTGCCACAGGAGCCCCAATGAGGAGTAGTAGGATTGACTGACTGGGTAGAGACATATGCAGATGGAGCAGCAGAGAGAGTTATAGTGCAGGAGTCCCAGGACTGTGTAGAGCTAGTAGGTTACAACAATGCGAGAGGCGTAGGAGTGTTGCACCAGTGCAAGATGGCACATAGAGGTGTGCAACGGTGTGAGATGCATGGAGTGTTGCAGCAGCTAAGAGGTCAAAGAGGGAGCACTTGTCAGCAGCAGGTAGAGATTTAACATCAAAGTATGTTTCTAGCCCAACAGAGAGGTCAGTTGGGAGTTTTTTTTGTTCCGAGAGTTGCTGGAGCAACCACACTTGGTATAAGTGTTGCATGCAGAACATTCCGAAGGCACAAGATCGGGTTTGAGAGAAATCCGTTCTTGTTAAGAGGGAGTGTTGAAAATGGCAACAAGAAATGCTAAAAATAGAAGTGTTAAAAATAGCAGTTTGGGTACCTATGCTGGATTGAGCTATAGGGAATGAAAAATGGAAGTGCTAAAAGTAGCATTCTATTTTTAGCAATTCAGGATCGATTCCTATTTTAGTCAGTCCCTGGACTAAACATAGGAAGTAAAATTCGAATTTGATATTAACAGCAGTTTGTAAATTAATTAATTAATTCATCTT
>APFE031444535.1:163460-176022 GCA_000404065.3 Pinus taeda
TGAATTTGATATTAACAACAGTTTGTAAATTAATTAATTAATTCATCTTGAGTTAATTAGTTAAGGAAAAACAAACTTTAAGTCTATGTGAGGACATGCAACAATTTATCTATTAATTGAGGAATTTATCCATCAGTTAAAGAGATAAGGATGAGTTCTATATTGAGTAGTAATTATTTGGCTCAGTTAACTGAGTCAAGTCCAGTTATATTTGATTTAAACAGTTTGTTTAAATTAAGTAAGTTCAGTTAGTTAATGCATGCTTGCATATAACTGCTGCACTTCAGATAACTGAAGATTCTCTCATGAATAACTCATGCATGCTAGTTCAAATAGAGACCCAGTTGAGATCAGAGAAGGGACAGTGTACTATCAGTTGGATGAATATTTTTCCTATAAAGGAAGCTCATCCATGATGAGGATTTATCTCCTTCAGGACTGCGCAGTTGGATCAGAGGTTAGTGAGTGTGTGAAGTGGCCAATTCACACAAGTGGCTGCACTGGACCCCAATCAGAATTGCGCAAAGAAATAGGAGGTTTGGAGGGCAGAGGAGAAGGTTTGAGAGAGGCCTTTGACTATCTATGAGTAGTAGAGGTATTGCAGAGAGAGTAGGATAGCTTTTGAGCTTATTCTTTTTGTAATACTGGTTATATTTCCACTTGTATGATAATACAGAGTTGGGGTTTTAGGCTGAGGCTTTCCCTATGTTATATCTTCTGTGTTATGTGTGATTGATTTCTCCATATCGATTATATGTGTTCTTATTGATGTTGCTCATGTTCGATTAAGCTTCCGCTAAATTGTTTGTAGAAGTAGATCAAGTGTTTTGCTTTAGTACATTGTATTACCAGGTGATCTACAGGTGGGAATTTCTATAGTTTCTACACCTGAAGCCTCTCCTATTCAGTTGTCACACCATTATTTGGGCATTTTGAGTCACAAAACAACATGAAATCACACCTAAAGCACTATCAGTGAGGAATATTCCCAGGGGTTGTTGAGTGGATAAATAATATGTCCTCAAGAGCTATGTGATGTAGTGAGAGAGAGTTCCTATGACTTTTATGGCTGTATAAATTTCTTGAGAGACAAGTCTTGCAAAAGATAGGGGAAACCTATTAGAGTAGTATATCATATTTTTAAGCATGTACCAAATTATTAAAAAACCATATATAGCTTCAAATGAAGCATAGGCTGAAACTTCATTGAAATAATCCTCGTACCTCTAAACCAATGTAGCCACTAGGCCCAAAACCCCCCAAACAAACAACTTCATCGACTTTCTGCATCCCCTGTTTTCAGGATCCCAATGTCCAAGGAGATGCAACCATAGAGCCTCTAATTCCCTCAAATCTAATGTTTTCCTTTTACTAATTGTTTGCAACAAAAAATAATAGAACCCCATAGATTCCAAATAGTATTCCCATCTTGAATGAGAAAGTGTAAACACATTCACAAATAAATAAGCAAAAACCCACGCAATGAAACAATTCCATTGGTCATTTTAACGTTTTGTTTGCATTTACAGTTTTGTACAACCCAACATTAAGATCATAAGTTCAGGGTTTCATCACTGTAATCAGCTACATACTTACTTATTTGGGTTTGGCCTTCTGCTTGTTTGGCTTCTCTTTGAAACTAAGAAGCTTCTTCCTGAAAATTCCAAAGAATTGAACAAGAAAAAAAGACTCGCTATACAGACAGAAAATAGAAAAAATTATTTTTATCTATGGTATTAAATTTCAAATACTTGTCTTCAACATTTTTATTCTTAATCTCCTTTGATGCAGTCCTCTTAGCCTTTGCATCCTTCATCATTTTGGTTATAAAATAAAACAACGCCCATAAAGGTGATAAGCCATAATTTACAATAAATTTCAAAAAATGAAGGTTAGAATAAGAAACTATCTTTTTAAGAGAAACATGAAGAAGAGCAACAAAATATAGGAGAAATAACAACACATTACATCCAAGTGTCACCAGAAACAAACAATTGTTATGAAATAACTACTACTATGCAATAGAAGTAGTGTGCAATTCTCTACGATTCATGCAAGGGAACTAGTTATTTTTCCCTTCAAATTGCAAGCATCATTACAGATCAAATCCAAAAAAAGCAAGTTGTCATATTTTTGTTACTATTGCACTTTGCAGTATATTTTATAAGGCACGGTTATATTAAAAAGGACCTTCTAAATAAACTCACTGTTTATGCAGACCAGGATGGAACAAGTATATTGACCCCCAACAAAATCAATGTCTAAGCCTCACATTTTGCAGATCAATTAAAATATTAGTAGTTTTTATTACTTTTTTGGGATCTCTCCAGCCACTCCAAATCTCCCCAATCCCCAAATGTCAACGAAACTTAGAAATAGAAAATAGGTATTTAGTTCAATAACTACAATTGCTGGACAAACATCTTGTTTGAAAAATGCAGAAGGGAAAAACGTAGAAATTAACAAAATGGATATACAGTTCAATAATTTCAGTTATTAGCCACACTCTTTTAGAAATATGAAAACCCAGATGGAACAAATATTGAACCCCAAAAAATCAATAAAAAACCAATGTTTAAGCAATTGACAATAACAATCTTATAGAACTGGACAAAAAGATATACATGTACTCAACCATGAATAATCGCAAGTCCTGAACTGAATAAAAATTGTAATAAAACTAATTTATTCATTACCATGGAACAAGGTCCAGATATACCCAAAACACACAAACCTCTACTTCTAATAACAATATACAGGTGTAGATATACCCAAAACGCACAAATTCTACTTCTAATAACAATATACACCCGCTTAATTCTACATGAAGGAATTAAAACTTCTCTATAACTTGACCATGTTGAAATACATGAAATGGATGTTCTAATTCCTTTTTTAATCCCAAAATAACAGTTTAATCAAGCTTGTACATTATTCCTAAAATTGGGAAATTTCTTGCAGAACCAGCAAAACATACAAAAATCAAGACAACAATCTCTTTGTTTAGATAAACCTTCCCAAAAACCCTTGTGCGAAGAAAATTGATGCATAACCAAGAAATCAATTTTTATTCGTAAAATAATAGTTTACTCAAGCTTGTACATTGTTCCTATAAATGGGAAATTTCCAAGTCCCATTGTTCAACCAACACCTTAATATCAATACAATCACCTCCAAGCACCCTTCCAACTTCTAAGTCTCCCCATTACCATGGTATGGGTCACACTATTCAGCTTGTCGCTAGCCTACACATGGACACAAAAATAAAATAAAGACTATATTCTTAGTGCAACAACTCATTTTGATATAAAACTCACACACCCTCACAAGGAACATATGTTGCTCTAGGAATTATCACTTAGAAGATAGATGGCCACACCTATTTATTACCTTAGGCTTAATAGTATTACCATCACGAATAAATTCCCTATCTGTTGCACAAAAATTGTCACTTTGACATTCTGCAATCAATATGAGTCTATCACCACTCATGCTTACCTCCTTTGCAAGTCTTAAACCTCAGTTCTTCATATCAAGCCTTGAAAATAAGAGAAAGACCTTAAAAATCTCTAAAAACTCTGGTTTTGTACTTTCTCTTAGCATTACCTATGGTACCGCACCTATTGGTCATGTCCCCTGCGCACCTAATCGCTCTGTATCTATGTTATAGGTGTGAACTCCTGTAAAAGTTAAAAAGGCGCAAGTACATTCTTAAAAACTCACTTTGAGTCATTTCTGGAAGCTTCTAGAGAGAATCTTGAGGTGGCAAGTTTGCTTCTTGAGGGTTCATGCATCCCATACCTTAAGGAGCTAACCCCTTGATGTGAGGAGCTTATCCCTTTGAAGGAGGACTCTATCCCTTCAATGGTGGACCTGTAACCTCCTTCCTTTGCACTATAAAATGAAGCAATGGGCTAGTTACTTGGGGAGTTGAAAAGCTGAATATTTTTGAGGTGAAATGATGCTCGAACTTAGTCTTCCTAATTTTAGCTTTTGAGAGGAGATATTACATACCTTTTGATCTCATTTGGAAGAGAGTGAGGCTTGTCAAAGTAGAGGAGATTCCTGTTTGGACCCTGGGAAGAGCTTGTACAACATTAAGGCACCAAAGGTTGTTAAGTTATTCTATTTCAAAGTTAATACAATCAAGTTTATTTTTCTCAATAAGTTGTGTTTTATGGTTTATTTCATGGATTCCTTGATCACCATGATGAACATGATTTATTATATTAGCTATGCAGGTGTTATTTGATGTGTGCTTGTTTGTGATTGCAGGTTATTAAAAGGAAACTCTTTTGAAGCTATTGGAGCATAGCTACCACAAACTAGCATTGGACTTAAGGTAGGGTCTAAAACACCTCTTTAGTTTTTATTAATGAATTGCAATATGTTTAGAGAAAGGTAGATTTGCTTGTCCTGCTTATTGCTAGATATCTGTTGATACTAGGGAGATCGATCTTCTCCGCAAGAACGATTTATCCAGCCAACAAATTGGCAACCTGGATTTATAATAGGTTTACCGATATGGTTATTTTCAACTTCGTTGGTCCCAAATACTCCAATTGTTCCACCTCAACCGAATGCTTCACCTCAACAGATTTCACCATCTCAACATCACCAACGTTCTGTTGACCCTTTACCTTCTTCGCTTGATATTTCTTCCTCTTTGCTTAGTAAAAGCCTTGACGCTAGTAACCAGGTGGCTAAGAAGAAGAAGCAAGATAAGAAAGAAGTCAACCAACCAACCATGGCTGTAAGTGTTAGTTGTGTTGAGGAAACCTCCAACATGCATCGTAAACCCAAATACCCTTGCAGGCTTTGTAAGGGTGACCACTTCCTTATCAATTGTCCTGGTATTCCAAAGTTTTTGGAAGTATGATCAGAAAAATCTCATCAACTCTCCATTGATCCATCAACCAGTGATAGTCAAGTTCATGGGAAAAAGGGTAAAGTTAGGTTTCCTTGTAAGTTATGCAAAGGGAGTCATCAAACTCACATTTTCCCTCACATGGATAAAGCCTCAAAATTGTTGGGAAACCTTACTGTTCCACAGCAAGAATTTCCAACTGGTTACTGTAAACTTTCTCCCAATCTACCGTCAACTGACGGAGTGATTGATCTAATTTCAAGTACAGTCGATCCCACTCTTCCATTAGAGAGTGAAACTCATATCACTCAGGTTGATGATCCATTATTTGATCAAGTGGTCGATTCAATTTCACATTTGTTCGATGCCACTCTCCCTTTAGAGAGTGAACTTCATATCACTCAGGTTCTTCTTGTTGCATCAGATTCTTCTACGTTGGGGGGCATTTCACCTGTTTCTACAAAACCCCCTCCAAGTACTGAGGTATTTTCCTTTGATTGGAATAGACTGCTAGAACCTCGTCTTCCTTCCTCCATCCCTTTCCAAATCATTGTCAAGGCTGATGGTAGGGACATACACCACACACAGGTAGATGAAGGTGCTTCTGTTAGTATTTTATCCTCAACTGCTTGGAAAGGTTTGGGTTCCCCTCAACTTGTGCCTATTACACAGAATCTGAAAGCTTTTAACAAAACCACTAGTGAACCTTTAGGGATCCTTCCTAAGTTTTCTATTACCTAGGAAGGTAAAACTATCTATATTGATCTTATGATAGTTTGAGGTCCCTTGGATTTCAATTTACTCCTTGGGCGCGACTATGTTTATGCAATGAATGTTGTCGTATCGACACTCTTTCGCGTGATGTCTTTCCCTCACAATGGAAATATTGTGACTGTAGACCAGCTTTCATTCCCTAGTCTTGTTTCAACTACCAAATAATATGACACCCCTAAATGTTCCTAATTCTAAAATGGTATCTACCCTGCCACGGGTTAATTATGTGGCAACTGGTCCCATGTTTTCAGTTACTGATGTAAGTGAGCCTCTCACTATTTGCTCATCTTCCTTTGATTTAGATCCAGTAATTGACATGGAAAACTCTATGGGATTTCTTGAACGTGATGTTCTTATCCCTCTTGAGTCCCTTGACATTTGTTCCTTCCAGAGAACTATTCTTCCTTCTGATGAAGACCTCTTGGAAGCCATGATCAAGGTGTGTCCATTGACATGTCTTTCTTCCAGTTGGAAGCCATAATCAGTGAGTTCGAGGAAAGTTCCTGTTACTGAGTCAACCTTGTTAAAAAATGAATCAGGTATGAGGACAGTTCTTTTCCTGTGTCAACCTCATTAAAAAAATAATGAATCAGTAGGTTATATAGGTACATTGTAGAGAGTAGACGCCAGGATAGTTTGTTCTTGTCTCAACCTCGGTAAAAAATGAAATTGGATGTTGCAAGGATAGCTTCTTCCCGTCTCAACCTCGTTAAAAAATGAAACTGGATGTTGTGAGGATAGATTTTCCTGTCTCAACCTCGTTAAAAAATGAAACTGGATGTCATGAGCGTAGTTCCTTATCTTCTGTCAAGCTCATTAGAAAATGAAACAAGGGTTTTGAGGATAGTTCTTTTCCTATGTCAACCTCATTAAAAAATGAAACAACTCCCTTTTCGAGTCGAGTCTTTTCAAGAACTTGAAAGTAAACCTTCATTTCATCCACCTGGTTGAATTCAATGAAGCTTGGGGGGCATGTACCTCATTTTGCGTCCTTAAGCTCGGGGCATGCGAACTTACAACAAGCATAGTTTTTCGTTTCAAGCAGAGTTCTCTACGGTTCAAGCTTGTGTAAAAATGAACCCATACCCATTTTACGTCTCGTGATCACCATTTTTATCCGCTAAATTCGGTTAGATGAGCCTTGGTTGTTTTCATTCCATCGCCCCCATCTCTTTGGCCGATCATATGCTTTCACTTGATTGTTTACCCTTCCTGAGGGACAGCAGTTATGAGTGGTTTTATTAGCCAGCCTCTTAACCATTACATGTTTTGAGCAGTTCCACCATTGTCAGAACCAGTTGCTACCCTTTATACCACTCGTTCCTCTAGGAAGAGTCCTCTTTAAGCTCTTTTCTAACTCATAAAATATGAAAAGATTGCCGAGTTTTTCCTTTTTAAACTCGTTAAAACGGAATTAAAAAGACAGTCCACTTACAGCTCTTTTCTGACCGTATAAACATGAAAAGATTCTCGAACTTTTGTCGTTTCAAGTTCGACATCGGTAATAAAACGACGTGTTTTCAATCGCTTTTTTACTTTTTCAGATTGAAGGCACTAATTATGAAAATTACTCCTTGATCGTAATCGTCAAGCAGTTCTCTCAAGTATAATTTTATACTTTTTCAGGCTTGGGGGACACAAATTTACGAAAAAGAACAACCATGGATTTTTCTTAAGTTTTTCTTCTGACTCCCTAAAATTGAAAAACACTGAGTTTCTCCTATACTAGACTCGTTAAAATTTAACAGTAAAGGGCCTGTTCAATTTCAAATAGGAACGGACCACTCCTTCTTAGGGTTTGAATTTTAACCTAAGTTGGACTCATCCAAAGGATGAGCTTATAATCAAGCAAATGTTATCCTCCTCAACCTTGTCAAAAATAAAGAGGTACTTGCCAAAAATGGTGGGGGAAAAGAGATGAAAATGAACCTATTTGTTATACTTTGTGTTTAGAAAAGCAGTTAACCACTCTTGAACACGACACTTTTTGTTCACCTGAGTTGGGAAATCCTTTGCCTAACAGTTAATCAAACCATATTGAAAGTCTTCAACTGGTTTCTAGGTATTAGCATTGGGTCAATTGTTACCAAATCATCTGCAGTGTCGTTATGTGTTCAAGAGGTTAGTTCAAATAAACCATTCATTTTCAAAATATCTGTCCTCCATCTTGACCATCCCTGAGTTAGTCCTTGCCAAATATATTTCTTCAAATCTTGATCTATGATTTCGTGTTGTGGGCTTTCCTACGACGGATCGCTTTCTATCGACTCCAACTCATTATCTATAAAGATGATCTATAAATCGTCAGTACCTTGGAATCTGCATGCCTCAATGGTAGGTTTCTCGCCTTTGACGACAAGTTGCATCATTGACCTTCGATCAAAGGATTTTGTGACGTGTTCGACATCGACTCATTTATTCACATTTCATGGATTGTACTGAGTAGTTTGAGGGCCATTGACATTACTGGTGGTTTCTCTCACACTTGTTAACAGTTTACATCATTGAACGGTAATCAAGTGGTTTCTACCATGTTCAACTTTGACACATTCATTCACATGGATAGAATCGTACTAGTTTGGGAAGCAGAAATCAAGACCCTGGGTCTAGTTTCCACCATCCAGACTGCGAGGAATTTTGTTATTCATTATACAGTGGATTATTCATAAACAGATGGCTGCACCCATACTGTGTCTACATATGTCTATACTTGTGATGTACTACAAAATCATTCCTGTATCAGAGCAGTTTAGATAGTTTTCTAGTCACTTTTGATCTGAGTATGGGAATGCCTACCTTAGCGATGATATGTTCATTTTGCATTGAATGTTTTTATAGGTTCTGACCGGGGTATCCACAGGAAGATCTTTGAAATGATAAAGTACTTCACTCTTCTTAGACTACAAAAACCATCCTCATATATTACAGACTTTGCACTTTAGGGGGAAATCTGTTGCACAAAAATTGTCACTTTGACATTCTGCAATCAATATGAGTCTATCACCACTCATACTTACCTCCTTTGCAAGTCTTAAACCTCAGTTCTTCATATCAAGCCTTGAAAATAAGAGAAAGACCTTAAAAATCTCTAAAAACTCTGGTTTCGCACTTTCTCTTAGGATTACCTGCAGTACCGCACCTATTGGTCATGTCCCCTACGCACCTGACTGCTCTGTATCTATGTTATAGGTGTGAACCCCTGTAAAAGTTAAAAAGGCGCAAGTACATGCTTAAAAACTCACTTTGAGTCATTTTTGGAAGCTTCTAGAGAGAATCTTGAGGTAGCAAGTTCGCTTCTTGAGGGTTCATGCATCCCATACCTTAAGGAGCTAACCCCTTGATGTGAGGAGCTTATCCCTTTGAAGGAGGACTATATCCCTTCAATGGTGGACCTGTAACCTCCTTCCTTTGCACTATAAAATGAAGCATTGGGCTGGTTACTTGGGGAGTTGAAAAGCTGAATATTTTTGAGGTGAAATGCTGTTGGAACTTAGTCTTCCTAATTTGAGCTTTTGAGAGGAGGGATTACATAACTTTTGATCTCATTTGGAAGAGAGTGAGGCTTGTCAAAGTAGAGGAGATTCATGTTTGGACCCTTGGAAGAGCTTGTACATCATCAAGGCACCAAAGGTTGTAAAGTTCTTCTATTTCAAAGCTAATACAATCAAGTTTATTTTTCTCAATAAGTTGTGTTTTATGGTTTATTTCATGGATTCCTTGATCACCATGATGAACATGATTTATTATATTAGCTATGTAGGTGTTATTTGATGTGTGCTTGTTTGTGGTTGCAGTTTATTAAAAGGAAATTCTTTTGAAGCTGTTGGAGCATGGCTGCCACAAACTAGCGTTGGACTTAAGGTAGGGTCTAAAACACCTCTTTAGTTTTTATTAATGAATCGCAATATGTTTAAAGAAAGGTAGATTAGCTTGTCCTGATTGTTGCTAGATATCTGTTGATACTAGGGAGATCGGTCTTGTCCGCAAGAACGATTTATCCGGCCAACAAATTGGAAACCTAGATTTACAATAGGCTTACCGATATGGTTATTTTCAACTTCATTGGTCCCAAATACTCAAATTGTTCCACCTAAACCGAATGCTTCACCTCAACAGAGTTCACCATCTCAACATCACCAACCTTCTATTGACCCTTTACCTTCTTCGCCTAATATTTCTTCCTCCATTTCTTCCTCTTCGCTTGGTAAAAGCCTTGACGCTAGTAACCAGGTGGCTAAGATGAAGAAGAAGAGGAAGAAGCAAGATAAGAAAGAAGTCAACCAACCAACCATGGTTGTAAGTGTTAGTTGTGTTGAGGAAACCTCCAACATGCATCGTAAACCCAAATACCCTTGCAGGCTTTGTAAGAGTGACCACTTCCTTATCAATTGTCCTGGTATTCCAAAGGTTTTGGAAGTCTGGTCAGAAAAATCTCATCAACTTTCCATTAATCCATCAACCAGTGATAGTCGGGTTCCTAGGAAAAAGGGTAAAGTTAGGTTTCCTTGTAAGTTATGCAAAGGGAGTCATCAAACTCACATTTGCCCTCACATGGATGAAGCCTCAAAATTGTTGGAAAATCTTACTGTTCCACAGCAAGAATTTCCAACTGGTTACCATAAACTTTCTCCCAACCTACCGTCAACTGATGGAGTGATTGATCTAATTTCAAGTATAGTCGATCCTACTCTTCCATTGCAGAGTGAAACTCATATCACTCAAGTTGATGATCCATTAGTTGATCAATTGGTCGATTCAATTTCACATTCGGTCGATCCCACTCTCCCTTTAGAGAGTGAACTTCATACCACTCAGGTTCTTCTTGTTACATCAGATTCTTCTATGTCGTGGGGCATTTCACCTGTTTCTACAGAACCCCCTCCAAGTACTGAGGTATTTTCCTTTGATTGGAATAGACTACCAAAACCTTGTCTTCCTTCCTCCATCCCTTTCCAAATCATTGTCAAGGCTGGTGGTAGGGACATACACCACACACAGGTAGATGAAGGTGCTTCTGTTAGTAATTTATCCTCAACTGCTTGGAAAGCTTTGGGTTCCCCTTAGCTTGTGCCTATTACGTAGAATCTAAAAGCTTTTAACAGAACCATTAGTGAACCTTTAGGGATCCTTCCTAAGTTTTCTATTACCTTGGAAGGTAAAACTGTCTATATTGATCTTATGATAGTTCGAGGTCCTTTGGATTTCAATTTACTCCTTGGGCGTGACTATGTTTATGCAATGAAATTTGTCATATCGACACTCTTTCGCGTGATGTCTTTCCCTCACAATGGAAATATTGTGACTGTAGACCAGCTTTCGTTCCCTAGTATTGTTTCAACTACCAATAATATGACACCCCTAAATGTTCCTGATTCTAAAGTGGTATCTACCCCGCCACGGGTTAATTATGTGGCAATTGGTCCCATGTTTTCAGTTACCGATGTAAGTGAGCCTCTCACTATTTTCTCATCTTCCTTTGATTTAGATCTGGTAATTGACATGGAAAACTCTATGGGATTTCTTGAACGCGATGTTCTTATCCCTCTTGAGTCCCTTAACATGTGTTCCTTCCATATAACTATTCTTCCTTCTGATGAAGACCTCTTGGAAGCCATGATCAAGGTGTGTCCATTGACATGTCTTTCTTCCAGCTGGAAGCCATAATCAGTGAGTTCGAGGAAAGTTCCTGTTACTGAGTCAACCTCGTTAGAAAATGAATCAGGTATGAGGACAATTCTTTTCCTGTGTCAACCTCATTAAAAAAAATGTATCAGTAGGTTATATAGATAGATCGTAGAGAGTAGACGCGAGGATAGTTTGTTCCTGTCTCAACCTCATTAAAAAATGAAATTGGATGTTGCGAGGATAGTTTCTTCCCATCTCAACCTCATTAAAAAATGAAACTGGATGTTGCGAGGATATTTTTTTCCCATCTCAACCTCATTAAAAAATGAAACTGGATGTCATGAACGTAGTTCCTTGTCTCGTGTCAAGCTCATTAAAAAATGAAACAAGGGTTTTGAGGATAGTTCTTTTCCTGTGTCAACCTCATTAAAAAATGAAACAACTCCCTTTTCGAGTCGAGTCTTTTCAAGAACTTGAAAGTAAACCTTCATTTCATCTACCTGGTTGAATGCAATGAAGCTTGGGGGGCATGTACCTCATTTTGTGTCCTTAAGCTAGGGGCATGCGAACTTACAACAAGCATAGTTTTTCGTTTCAAGCTTGAGTAAACATGAAACCGAATTCAAGCAGAGTTCTCTATGGTTCAAGCTTGTGTAAAAATGAACCCATACCCATTTTACGTCTCATGATCGTCGTTTTTATCCGCTAAATTCTGTTATATGAGCCTTGGTTGTTTTCATTCCATCGCCCCCATCTCTTTGGCCGATCATATGCTTTCACTTGATTGTTTACCCTTCCTGAGGGACCGCAGTTATGAGTGGTTTTATTAGCCAGCCTTTTGACCATTACATGTTTTGAGTAGTTTCACCATTGCCGGAACCAGTTGCTACCCTTTATACCACTCGTTCCTCTAGGATGAGTCCTCTTTAAGCTCTTTTCTGACTCGTAAAATATGAAAATATTGCCGAGTTTTTCCTTTTTAAACTCGTTAAAATGGAATTAAAAAGACGGTCCACTTACAGCTCTTTTCTGACCGTATAAACATGAAAAGATTACCAGACTTTTATCGTTTCAAGTTCGATATTGGTAATAAAATGACGTGTTTTTGATCACTTTTTTACTTTTTCAGATTGAAGGCACTAATTATGAAAAGTACTCCTTGATCATAATGGTCAAGCGTTTCTCTCAAGTATCATTTTATACTTTTTCGGGCTTGGGGGACACAAATTTACGAAAAAGGACAACCATGGAGTTTTCTTAAGTTTTTCTTCTGACTCCCTAAAATTGAAAAACATC
>APFE031444535.1:177064-187885 GCA_000404065.3 Pinus taeda
GACCTTAAAAATCTCTAAAAACTCTGTTTCGTACTTTCTCTCAGCATTACCTGCGGTACTGCACCTATTGGTCATGTCCCCTGCACACCTTACTGCTCTGTATCTATGTTATAGATGCGAACCCCTGTAAAAGTTAAAAAGGCGCAAGTACATTCTTAAAAACTCACTTTGAGTCATTTCTGGAAGCTTCTAGAGAGAATCTTGAGGTGGCAAGTTCACTTCTTGAGGGTTCATGCATCCCATACCTTAAGGAGTTAACCCCTTGACGTGAGGAGCTTATCCCTTTGAAGGAGGACTCTATCCCTTCAATGGTGGACCTGTAACCTCCTTCCTTTGCACTATAAAATGAAGCATTGGGCTGGTTACTTGGGGAGTTGAAAAGTTGAATATTTTTGAGGTGAAATGTTGTTGGAACTTAGTCTTCCTAATTTGAGCTCTTGAGAGGAGAGATTACATACCTTTTGATCTCATTTGGAAGAGAGTGAGGCTTGTCAAAGTAGAGGAGATTCCTGTTTGGACCCTGGGAAGAGTTTGTACAGCATCAAGGCACCAAAGGTTGTAAAGTTCTTCTATTTCAAAGTTAATACAATCAAGTTTTTTTTTCTCAATAAGCTGTGTTTTATGGTTTATTTCATGGATTCCTTGATCACCATAATGAACATGATTTATTATATTAGCTATGCAGGTGTTATTTGATGTGTGCTTGTTTATGATTGTAGGTTATTAAGAGGAAACTTTTTTGAAGCTGTTGGAGCATGGCTGCCACAAACTAGCGTTGGACTTAAGGTAGGGCCTAAAACACCTCTTTAGTTTTTATTAATGAATCGCAATATGTTTAGAATAAGGTAGATTTTCTTGTCCGGTTTGTTGCTAGATATATGTTGATACTAGGGAGATCGGTCTTGTCCGCAAGAACGATTTATCTGGCCAACACTATCACTTGCACCTATCACATCCTTAATGAACACCATGCCACCAACTACTTCTCAAAAATTGACCTATGTTATGTTATGACACCACCTACTTCTCAAAAAAATTAACATGTCCTTCTTAGAGTCAAAAGAATAACCTTTTATGCTCATCTTGGCCTCGTGTATGCACCTACGACCTTTCAAACCATTATAGACAAAGTCACCCATCACCCTGTAATTCTATTCATGTTCTCTTCAATGTTATTCCTATTTATATAAACACCTAGCCCCTACAACTTCAACACATTGGTTGTGTCTTGTCCTTTCTTTTCCAAGAAATCAATGTGCTCCTTTGGCCACTACAAGATTGAATATATGGGCCACCTCATATCTACTAATTCACTTAAGGTGGATCAAACTACTATTCAAGCTATCTCCATGCTTCAAGGGTTTTAGGGGCTAATAGAATAGTAACAACATTTTGGCCACCATTACTCAAAATTTGTTTTCCCACTCAGAAAACTACATAAAAAAATATACCTTTTCTTTGTCAATTCAATTCAAACATTGTTGTAATACTCATAAAATCATGGCAACCACACAAGTGCTTCACAAACCATAGTTTCTACTTACCATTTTGAATCAGACTTCAAAACAAAATCCTCAAGGAATGATCTCTCTCTCAAGGCCAGACAAGGATACTCCAAACATATCATAGTGTTTATCATTTGTTTCACTAGAGAAAGATAAAACAATATGTCCACAAATTTGCCTTAAAATGTGACACATTTGAAAATGAAAAAATTTAAAATGATGGCTTTGATATGGATTTCTTTCTAGGACTACCAATTGAAGGAAAAACACCATCATTGTAGTAGATAAATTGATCAAATATGCAAATTTATTGTTCATATAATCCACCCTCACAATAACCCAATAGGGTAATCTTTTTGTTTAAAAAAACCATAGGTACATGGGCGGTACAAAACACACTATTTTTTTTCATGCACACCTCTTGATTAAGTACTTGGATGTTAAAGGGTCCTGAAGTACACTCTTTTCAAAACAACTTCATCTAAATTGAACTCTACAAAACAATGAATTTTATGACATCACAACCAGAGGACATTATGAATAGTGCTACTTCACAATATTTTTGGCATCATTACCTTGAAAAATCAATCATATAGCCTCTTAAATAAAAGGCTTTTCTATGTTCTCAACCTTTTACAAATCAGAGAAAAAAAAATGATGTGGTCTGTGAACATTACAAGTCTATGAAACTAAACTACTCTTCCAAAATTATGCAGCTCAAAAATTATGGTCCGAATTCCATCTTTAAGAGGAACGCCTAGGACAGCTAACCAGATCCATACATGATTCAACAGTTGAAATGATCACTTTCATAAAAATAACATACTATGAAAATTACATAGATTACAAGCCATATATTTTTCCACCAAGAGACATTGTTACTTACATATATTAAAAAAATAAATAAAATAATCCAAGTCCTATTAAAATTAATACTAATGTTCTCAATGACCATTCTTTTATCATTCACTAGTTAACAATTTATTTATTTCCATTCCCTTCAAGCCCAATGGAAGGAAAGTAAAAAATTGGATAGCTCTCTTAAAGTGTAGCATTAAACTGTAATAGGAAAATTGAAACAAACTTAGAATCAAAATTTATGTTTAAACTTTAAATTCACCGAATGGTCATGTTGTAAAAAGTTGATTGTTAAACAAGAGGTTTATAAAACAACGTAGTGTACTACCTGCAACCCTAAGACATGATTGACATGTCCATTTGAACTTAGGATGAGTATAAAATACAACTTATAATGATCAAGATGAAAAAGTTAGAGACAAGACGATATATTTATACCTAGGTAGAGCTACAAAACTCCTAAGGTGTTTCCTCTTAGCATGACTAATATTTAATTGAGTTGATTAAGTAGTGACTTTTACTTGAATGAATTGCATTTTTCAATATGCTTTACAAAACATACGTTGTGCCCAAGGAAAAAACACATGTACTTTAGAACAAATTGAGTTAACATTACTAAAATAGAATAGAGAACTTAAAGTAATGGTCATTTCAACCATACCATATGACTAAGATTCTTTGGGCAAGGTTTTTCAGCATTCCATACATGATTCTGCTTCACAATTCTAGAAATAATAAATAATTATTTCACAGAGGTATTATATATTGACCAAATAGGAAACTTGCCGTTGATAGGACTTATTGGAATACAAAGTGCCTCATGCACCATTCACTTAAATAATCAACCTAGAAAGACACATACATTTAAAAACTCAAGTGTATCCATACATATAGAGAAAGAAAAAAAAAAAAAAATTATACTTACAATGTTAGAAAGGAGCAGAAGCCTTTGCAAATTATTTGTGAATTTGTGCTTGAATCCTACTCCATAGTAACATTTGACTCCACCATCTCCTTCTGAAGCATGTTTAAAGCTATCTTACTCAACCCCTTGAATATCAAGAATATAAAATGTTAATATCTTATCAACTGATGAGTGTATTTGAGTAGTGACTAATATTAAGTAGTGACTTTTATTTGATTGAATTGCATTTGTCAATATGTTTTACCAAACATATGTTGTGGCCAGGGACAAAACACAAATACTTAAGAACAAATTGAGTTAGCATTAACAAAATAGAATAAAGTAATTTAAAGTAATGGTCATTTCAACCATACTGCCTGACTAAGATTCTTTGGGAAAGTTTTTTCATTATTCCATACATGGTTCTGCTTCGAAATTCTGGAAAGAATAAACAACTATTTCATAGAGGTACAATATATTGATCTAACAAGAAAATGGTAAATTGAGGAAAATTTAACTTGAATTTTTAGAGCAATGCATTTGAGTAGTGATTAATAATAAGTAGTGACTTTTAATTTATTGAATTTCATTTTTCAATATGATTTACCAAACATATGTTGTGGCCAGGAAAAAAGAAAAATACTTTAGAATAAATTGAGTTAATAGTACTAAAACAAAATAGACTAACTTAAAGTAATGGTCATTTCAACCATACTGCCTAACTAAGATTCTTTGGGAAATATTTGTCAGCATTCATATATGGTTCTACTTGGCAATTCTGGAAAGAATAAACAACTATTTCATAGAGGTACGATATATTGAACTAACGGGAAAATAGTAAATTGAGGAAATGTTAACTTGAATTCTTAAAGCATCTTACCATATATGAATACTTAGTCAAACTTCAGCTGATTCTAACGTTAAACCTGAAGAATTTAAGAAAAAAATGATGTTATAGTGGAAAATGGCCATATTCTAGTATAATGGTAACTCGAAATAAAGAATTTAAGATAATTAAAAAAGGCATATTTATTTAATCAGTGTAAAACTACCTTAAGATTGACAAAACCCTAAAGAGTTTAGTGCTCTCTTTAAAATTCTCCGAGGGTATTCTTTCCTTTACTCTATTGTTGGGTCTTTTACTAATTTGTTTTGTTGTTGGTCCTCTTGCTAGTAGGTGGTGCTTCAACTATTACTTATGGTGCTACTATTTTTGTCTCTACTTATGGATATTTATCTCGAGGAGTATCCAACCATGCCTATGCTACTTTTGGAGGATTTGCAGCTTTAAGGTATGATGTGGATTATGCTATTGATTTGGAGAAATTGAATTGTCATTCAATTCAAAGTGAATAAACATTCATTTGGAGCATTTAAATTGCCATTCAATTCAAGGTCAAGAATATTTTTTAATTACTTTCTCATAGATATACATTGATCATGCCTTGAATGCAAGAATCTCGAATATTTAGCACTTTGTGGATCTAAGGGGTTACAGATGGATAAATAATTTGAAAACAAAAACAACAAAAGTTACAGTTACATAGAATTTATGTTTGCACCACTAGAAAGAACCATACCTTTGTCTTTACCTCAATGTTATTTATATTTAGGTACATAGGTTACAAACATCTGAATTAATCAGAATTTTATGAGATCATGACTCATTTTATAATTACGACTTTTTTTTTCTCACAAACAAACTGAATTTGCAACTCTGAAATATATAACACCTCCACCTTGGTTTTTATTTACTAGGAATAAAAAATGTTTATTATTGAAATTAGGATATAATTACAAATATCACTTAGAGGGCATTTGTAAGACAAATCAAATTAATAGGAGCACTATAGGCTCCATATGCATCAACTGTGGGACCGTGTATTTACCATATCATACCATGAAGAACTAGGCTCCACATTTATCATCTTTTCTAGGCCAGTAGTAACTGGCCAACAACCTTGAATTTCAAATTTCCAGCAAGAAAAAAGTGTTCGGGATAAATGCTTACAATGTTGTTGTGGGTTTCATACATGCCAGTAATTGGAAAGAGCATTAAACATTTTCATGTGGAGCAGTTGTAACAATTAATATGGGTGTCACAACATAAACCAACTTGTACGCAACTTCCTTCTAAGTAGGGTAGAAGATAAACTTTGAGGACCAAACTTAGGGATTATCAACAACGAATATTTCGTGGATATAAAGGTTGTTTAGAATAATATCACTTCTTATTTCATGAGCTGGTAAATTTATTTAAGATAATTTAAAAAAAAAAACATCTTTGTTTAATGAAAAGTGTAAAATTGCTCTAAGATTGACAAAACACAAAAGAGTTTAGTGCTCTCTTTAAAATGCTTGGATGATATTATTAATTACACCTTAATTCATTTAAATTCTATTGTTTACTTTAATTCAATCCAAAAAAAACCTCGAACGGGGTGTGAGTGAGATCAAGTAGGCCTTGCCCCTACTAGCCAATTAACTTAATGATGGTGACATGGTACTCAGCCACCCTCCACATGCACAAGGCACATGGAGCGATGGGTTCTCGCATGCCTCTTACTAATTAGATTCACAAAGGTTGCAACAACAACCTTGAAAGGAATGTTGCAAGTTTTGAGGCTAATAAGTTTCGTAATTGTTTTGTTGGTAAGCCCTGGTCGACTCTGCCTTGGTCTGAGTAGCTTTGTGGCCTGGGCAAGGTGCACTTTACGACCCTTCACTAGGTGTCGGCCCATCCATCATCGCCCAAGACTAGTGTTCATGAGTATGTTCTCAGTTCTAATTTTTGTCTCTCTGCGACCATGGTTAACTCCCTAGTTTTGATGGTTTGTGCGACAAATGGAACTATGTTTTACAGGATGGCTTGGAATATGGTTCACTAGAGATTATATCTAGAAATTGCAATTTGGGATGAGGGTTTCTCTATTTTCTTTACGCTTGTGTCTCTTTATTTTGGAATTCTCCTGTTGCATATGGGTATTTTGTGGGTCGGGCCTATGTTTTTCTCCCGACCGTCCTCCTGGGCATGGAGCTATGGCAGTGGTTTAATTTTGAATGCTGGTAGAATAGGTTTTGTGACTTTTGGTTTTCAGTATGAGAGAGGCTTGGATTTTTCTTTGGCCTTAGTTACGCCAATTAGAGAGGGGCCTTTGTTTTATGGTTCCAAAAATCTTTAAATTCGTGAGTGGAAGTATGCATCAGAGGGAGGCAATGGGTTTCAATTAAAATGAGTTTATTACATCTGGTTACTGTGGTAGGTACCCTGGTTCAGTGCGACCCATTCTCGGGTTGGCTAACAGGGTATTCACCTTTTATCACCATTCATCTCCATACTTCTTGAACCATGGCTTTTTTCACTGCAGGAAAGCGAATAGCCACCCGGGCCTCTCGCATTCGAGGCAAGAAATCCCGAAGTGCGCCTGAGTCTCATCTCACTAATGAAATTGAAGGAAAACCTTGCGAGCACAAACCTGTCTCCCATATTATCAATTAAGCTACCTCAGTGTACCATGAGGGTAGTTCAGTCAAGGTCTTCCAGCTGATAGAAGAGTGGTAAGTCAAGCTTAACCAACAAATCGACATTATGGATAGCGATATGGAAGATTGGAAATCTTTGGTGTCGGACCCTAGACACTCGTGGGGAAGAAATTCTCAGTATAAGAAAATTTTCCATTTGTATTGGATGATGAAGAATCTCTTGGTGAAATCTTTGGCACATATTTTGGTTCGACTTCGTCTTCTCACAAGTTCTCGCATTACAGCAAAGATCTCCAACAAATATAATTTCAACTCCAAAGCTAGAATGGTCGCCTCAACCGCATTAAACAACATATCCCATGTATCCCTCACTCTGAGCTTCAAGGAATCAGTGCAAAGGATCCTTCTCCTAAGGATTCAGTCGATGATGAATAGTTGGATGTTTGTGTTTAGTTTTGTATGCAACAATCTTATATTTTGTATGTGTATGTTTATAGTTATCTAGAATCTAGTAAGTTTCAGGACATATAGGCTTATATAGCCTAGATAGACAGACGCATACTATTTTGTTTTTGGATGACTTATCACGTTGTTAGGTGGCCAATAGATCTGGTTTCCCTCTGGGCAAGTTCATGCCACCTAAACACATACTTTATGGATATAACCTGCCTTTTTGTTTGAAAGATAATGAAAATAAAGGTCTTACCCAACTTACAAAAGAAAAAGAAAAAGAAAATCCAAAAATGTTGGCTCGTAGGAAAATAATACTTAGATATCAAAAGTAAAGAGGAATATCATACCTAGATAGATATGGTTGTTTTTGTAGATGTGAGGATGCAAATGAGAAAGGGGGAGGAAAATAACTTGGAGTGCATAGAAAATTCAACTACAGACACAAATCAAGATGTCATGAAATAAATATAAATGACACAAAATTACACGAAATAACCATAACCTGAGGGGCTTCCATGGGATAGTGCTCCAGAAAATCAACTTGTAGTTGATAGGACTCATTGGAATACAAAGTGCCCAGCACACCATTCACTTCAATAATCCACCTACGCAAACATATACATTTGAAAACTCAAGCACATCCATACATATAGAGAAAAAAAAAACTATACTTGCAGTGTTAAAAAGGAGCAAAAATCTTTGCAGATTACCTGTGACTTTGTGCTTGAATATGAATGGGGAGTTAACCTGCTACTCCACCAGCTCCTTGTGAATCCTATTGCAAGTTATCTTGATCAGTTCTTGAGTATAAAGAATATATAACATTAAAATTCAATCAATCAATGATTGTGTCTGAAAATTTTGAAAAGAAACAATTGAAGTGGCAAACCTTACGAGCAGTGGAGGTATTGTTGTTAATGGTGGCATAGTCCATTGTAATTCATAGTGAAAATGGAATAATGGAGTAGGATTGAGGAGAGTTTATCCCTAGATATGAAACTGCAAAGCCTTTAGATGACCAAGCTAGATAAATTCCAAGACTTGTCTCTCACCTTGGATAATTAGCAAAACCTCCATCAAACTTTTGTTATCTTTTCTCTTGACATTTTATAGAGGAAAAGATTGCTTCAAATTCCAAGATGTGATTACATGTTTACAAAAAAATCCAAGTATGGGTGGTTACATTTTAGCCATGATCCATGGGCGATTTAGTGATGGCCTTAAATTGGGATTTCCAGATACCACACAATTATTGGACCTTTTGGGGTCATTCTACAACCTGGGGTACCATTGAAATTGGTAGAGTGAGGAAAAGTGACTGAAATTCCTTAAGCTTATTGAAACTGAAATACAGGGCAGTAAAAAAACAATTAAAATTTACAAAAATAAATAAAAATTAAAACAAATAATATGCATTTGTACCTCATGCAAGGGCCTCCCTTGTGTGAGACCCACCTAATGTCTCCACCAAAATCTCACACCTACCTCACCAAGCTTGAGGAACCTCTAATGCAACATAAGCATCAATATAAGAGCTAGAAGTTTAACTAATTGGTCCATTCATTAGTTAAGCATAAGTTGATCTAGTTGATTCATCTAAAAAACCCATTCCAATTCCATTTTTAGACCAAGATGCAGTGGCAGATATGGGAAAAGATGCAGAAGTTGGACCAGCAGCTTACCCACCATAATTTTATTTAACATCCAACCAGTTCAATATAAATAACCAACCAAATCTTTACTTATGGTGCTATTACCATGCTCAAATTCTATGGTTCTACCACCTCCAAGAGGAGAATGGTAATGCCAAGAATTCACTCTCCAACAACTTGGTTTCAAGAAGGTTAAGAAGAGTAGTTGTCTTGCAAAACAAGATCAATGAAAAGTTATATGCCATATGCAATGGAGAAGGGGGCATGTTTCTTGAAGCTTCCACAGATTTGATCATCAATGAATTCCACTGTGTCCAGAAGCCTTGCAAGACTTGGAAGAAGTTGTTGTAAAAGGTCATTCCATTGTTGGTGGTTCATGTACCTTTGTCCCCTATTCAAGAATGAACTAAGCATACCCACGTATGTGAATGATCTGTAACATTCATTCATCGGTGTTGGTTACATGGTTTAGATGAGGAGGGTTTGTTTTCTGTGTCAAATTTATCCATTGTTTATGTGATGGGCTGGGAAGTTCACACTTTTTGCATGCATGGGAGGAGATTGCTAAAGGGGGAAACATGGTTAAGGAATTATCTTCGCTCCAGGTGTCCACCTTTGGTTGAATACTTGCATCCCAAGTTTACACAGATTTAAGATTTTTGCAATTTCAAGAAGCAATTGAAACTAGATGCAATTTCCAGTAGCTCTGTATGCTTGACCTTTTCATAGCTCCTGGAGCTTAAGAAAATGCATGAAAGTTCTCTCCACTCATGTCTAGAGATGTTGGATCAGAGTCATCGACCTTCCAAGTATGTAGGCCATGAAACTTCTATTCATCGTGAATGTTTGAAAGATGCTTCAACCTTAACTTCCTAAAGGTTTCTTCAAAAACAGGTTTGTGTTGGCATGCACTGAAACCATAGTGAAGGAGTTGAGTAATTTTTCTTTATCATACATAGTAAAGTTGGCGTAAAGTAATGCACGTCCTCTCTTTGATTGTCGGCCATGTAGAGTAATGTGTATCCTATCTTTTGATTATCATTGTGCAACCATCTAATGAGTATATTCTTTTTAAGGACAACGAATTTGCTAGAGTGTCATGAGGAAAAACATCATAAAATAATTCCTATCAGCATAATAAATATTTCTTTGTAAATATGAAACCATACACCACATTCAATGAGATTCCTTAGTATTGTCATGTCAGCCATTTAAATTGTTTCTTTAGATGGATGTTTGTTATGCTTTTATGATTGAAATATAATGTAGATTTAAATCACTTAAATAGAACTTTTTCATTTTATTTAAATTGACTCCCCAGATCCAGGTGCTCAAATGATGATCAGAGTTAATGATAATTTTCATAACAACTTTCTCTAGCGTATTTAAGGCTAGGAATGGTGGTGCACCCCACCTGTCATTTTCACTAGCCCCATTCATTGCATGGGTTGGGGTGGTTGGACGTTAAGGAATTTGCATTCAATATAGACAAGGTATGTGGTGCTTGACTTCATTTCATAGATGGTTGTTTATTCTGGCATTTGTAGCGTTGAGAAATACATGGAGTTTGGAGGTGATGGAAGGGGAAATTCTCACCCAACATCCATGGTTTGTGAACGCAGTGGCTCCAAGAAGGGAGGGAGAGGAAGGGGCCATTTTCTTCCTCTTCCAAGGCATGGTCTAAGAGCAAACCAATTCGACGAGGACCTTTCACAGCATATTAGGAAAATGGTTACAACAATGGTATCATAGGAGATAGGAAACACAAGGGACAGTCATTGGGCATTGAGGAATTTGCTCGTATGACACTTGAGGGACTAGGAAGAAGTTTTATGTGTGGTGGAGGGTTGAATCACTGATTTGGATTTCCATCTTTTTCAAGCTCAGTCGGCTTTGCATGTCTTGTTTGGTGCTTTGGGTTTAGTTCCCTCCACCACTCCCTCCAATTCCTCATATAACTTGGACC
>APFE031444536.1:0-12700 GCA_000404065.3 Pinus taeda
GCAACATGTCAAGCAGTTTGGATGAGAAGAATGTTAAGGAGCTTAGGCCAAGAGAAAGCAAAATCAACAATGATTTTTTGTGACAATAGCTCAGCTATTGCATTATCAAATAATTCAGTGTTTCATAAGAGAACGAAACACATTGACACAAGGTTTCATTACATCAGGGAATTGGTGAGCAATGGAGAAATTGTCCTAGAACATTGCAGGACTCATGAACAGGTTGCAGACATCTTGACAAAGCCATTGGATCAGAAAAGCTTTGAATTTTTGAGAAAATGTCTGGGTGTGACCGAATGCCCAGCAGTTGAAATTAAAGGGGAGTGTTGAATTTGTAATTTCAACCGCGCGCGAGCCAGTATTTAATGCACCTCAAAACCACCCAGCAAAACCACAAACCACGTGGAGGCATTTCGCAACGCTTGTGGTAAAAAGGTGTTTTTGTCAGAGGGCCTCCGAACACCCCAACCAGCTGCCACGCGTCTAGTGTACGAACCCAAAACCACTTTCCCCGGAAGCTAAAGGTCGTTTGTTTTGTCTGAGGTTGGTGAGCGAATTGCGTCCGATCAGGTCAACGGACAATCATTGTCAACAACCTGCCCGAACTTTATTTTTACTTTTACGGCACGTTTTATTTAATGTTTTTAATGAAGGTGTCATTAACTTAGGTAATTTCTTTAATGTTTTCATACTGCGAAGTTAATACGAAGTATGGGCCGAAACCATAATGTAAGTTTTTTTTATTATTTCTTTTTGGTATATGTTTTTAATAGGAGCGTTGACTCCATTGTAATTTATTATTACACACGGGGATTTTTGCAAACGGGGTGAAGAAAAACAGGGCTCCGCAGCAGCCAATGAAAACCAAGGATTGTAATGCAATGTTTGAAATGTATGAAACGCAGCAGCGTGAATTTTTCTTTGTGATGTAAAAAGAAAAAGAATGCACAACAGTGCAGGAGAAAGAGAAGTGAATGAAGAAAACCAGTGGGTTATTTTGTTTCAAATCCATGAATTGTTTCACACAGGTGAAAAGGTAAATGAGTAAAACTCTGTAATTTTGTTTTCACACAGCATTGAATGTAAATGAAATATTTACACACAGTGGTGTAAAATTTCATAGGAGGCAGAGTAAGTTTTGTGAAAATGTTTTGGTGAATCCCTCTGAGTAAAGAGGATGAATATGTAAGTGTTTTTGTTTAATGAATATAAATAATTTTTATGGTGGTGAAATACTCTGTTCTGTGAAATTTCTTTTAAAAGACTTCTCTGTGTAAAAGATCTTGGAACAAGAAAACAGAGCATTGCCTCTGTGTTTTATATTTTTATGGTTTTGGTATTTTCCCATAGCAAACAGAGAAAAAAATACCCAACACTTCCAAAGTCTATAGGATGGTTGAAGCACTTTGAAAGGATTGCCATATGGAAGAACAAGACACCCACAGTAGCAAGATTGCTCGAGGAATTTTGTTATCTGCGGTCTTTGAAATACTTAGTTCTCAAAGACTTCTCAATACTAATGTCGTTGATTGATTCCTTTGGAAATATTACCACAGTTAAAATCTTATATCTTTCATATTGTAACCAAGTGAAAGAAGTGCTTCCCAGGTCACACATAAATTTACAAGTTCTGCAATTTGGAAGTTCTGGAATTAGGTAGCGATTTGTTGGGATTTGTTGGAAGGGCTGCCAGATGGCCTTGGCGTCGTGAAGCTTGAAGAGCTTATCACTCTATACTTTGCCGCAATTGTTGACAAAACTTTATCACAAGAAGAAGAGGAATGTGCCCCAAGTGAGAAGGTCATAAATGAAGTCATGAAAAGGGTGGATGAAGGGATTGACATGACTCCTTTCGCTTCTTATCTCTCAAATTCTGGGAATATTTCGGCGTCGCCTGATATTTCCTTTGGCCCAGAACGACAAGTCTACCTAGGGGAGGAATGGCCACTGGGCAGAATCCAAGGGAAAAGAAATTCAGCAAATTTCGCAGAAGTAAGGTTTAGAAGATCATGTTCTTGAAAGTGAAAATAAATTCAGCATCATCAAAAATAGTTAAGACACCTAAATCTTAAAATTTAATAAATACAACTTAAATTTAAAAAAAACAGCCTATTTAGACTACGGGCACAAGAAAAGTGAAGCCTTGGCTTGGGACTCGGGATGATCTGTTTTATCTGCTCGGGGTTTCGTGTTTCAGATGACGAGCTCGTAAGCCCTGTCACGAACTCGACCGATGTGGTAAGTCTCTCGAGGAAAGAACTCGAAGGACATAGTCTGCCAGTTACGAGTTTGAAGGACGAAGAAGAGAAGGTTGTGTGTAAATTTTTTATTAGTTAGAACTACAAAAATAAAGCTTTGTGATTCGTTGGTGTTATATTTATAACAATAATATTAATAAACTATGTGAGATAATATATTATATTGTCAAATTAATATTAAAAATTTAATTTTATTATTTATGAAAATGTTTAAATTTTTTAAATAAAAATGAATTATTTAAACAAATTAATCCATGGGATTATGGATAGATAGTGATTGAGTGCTTTGTTAAGTCACTTTTAGATGTTAAGTCACTAGTTCAATTCCCCACCTTATTATTTTTCTTTTGTAATAAAAGAAATGTTGACAAAAACAATGTTTTTAGTATTTCACTCATTTTAAAATAGGGGGAAACCTTCAAAAGTAAGGTTTTGAAATACATGGCACTAACATCGCCACCAAGGGCATTGTTTCATTCCACAACAAGGGTAAACCAGCGAAGGACAAAGCAGGATAATCATTTAGCCATGGTTGTGGCTACAATAAGCGAATATAAACGATCTCATGAATCAGACCTTTCCAATAGTGACAAGGAAATGACAAACAAGGATTATTCCATGGCATTGGAATTGTATAAACTCAATGCAGCCACTAATTCTTCCTAAGCAGGGTGGGTTGATATGGAGGTTTGGTTGTTCACAGAAACAATGTTTTTAGTATTTCACTCATTTAAAAATAGGGGGAAACCTTCAGAAGCAAGGCTTTGAAATATTTGGCACTAACATCGCCACCAAGGGCATTGTTCCATTCCACAACAAGGGTAAACCAGCCAAGGACAAAGCAGGATAATCATTTAGTCATGGTTGTGGCTATAATAAGCGAATATAAACGATCTCATGAATCAGACCTTTCTAATAGTGACAAGGAAATGACAAACAAGGATTATTCCATGGCATTGGAATTGTATAAACGCAATGCAGCCACTAATTCTTCCTAAGCAGGGTGGGTTGATATGGAGGTTTGGTTCAATGTTCCACAAAGAAAAGGGAAGAAGGAAAAACCTAAGTCTAGGTCGGGAAATTAATTGCAGGATTGCAGGATTTGTAGTTGGTATTCAAGGATTTCTAGGGTCTCTTAGATCTATGTAATAAGGTTTCTATGGGGTTTTTTGTTTGCAACCTAAAGCTTTTGGGCATGTGTTAATATAAATTTCACACCAAGAAGAGTTGTATATGAATTCATGTATTCATGTTTTCTCTCGGAATAGAATCATTATAATTTTAAAAAAAAAATAGTTTTGAAACATGTGGAACTTTAATTATACAAAACCAAATTTAACTTCATCTTAGACTTTAAAAATGTTTCATTTATTAGAAATTTAATTTATTTTCATATTAATACTATTTTTCAAGTTTATTATTAATTGCATTTTCTATTTATATTTATATCATTAGTTTAACACAATATATTATTTTAATAGATGATATTAATTAAAATTTCTTTATTTTATTTATATATTTATTAGAAATTAATTATTTTCATATTATATATTTTTCCGTTTATTATTAATTGCATTTCCTATTTATATTTATATTATTAGTTATAAACAACAATATATTATCTTTATCAGATTATTATTATTAACTTGATTTATTTTATTTATAATTTCTATTTTTGTAGCTTGGCATGACTACATCTTCATCATGTCCAATATATCATCCCATATCCAATATATCATCCCGATAAGGTGTGGAATTGAACCGGTGACTTCACATCAAAGAATACCTTAACATAGCACTCGATCACCATCTATCCAAGACCCCATGGAAATTTATAATTTCTATTACTATTTATATGAACAAAAAAATATTATCACTAAAAACCTTCCTCTTATAAACTATAGATGTGATAGAACCAGATTGGATCCATCTTAACTCCAAATCTATCAAGCAGCTAGAGGGATCAAATCTCTCACGGTACAAACCTCTTTTTTGAGTGCAAAACTTTAGAAAAGGTTTGCACCTTGAGAGATTTGATCTCTCTAGACACTTAATAGATCCATATTCAAGATGGATCAAGTTTAGGTATCCTAATTCTTAGCAAGTCACAATAGATATTATAATGAAAATTACTTAGTTAACTCCTATGTAAGTGTTGTTGCTGCAATTAATCTGATATTCAATGAATAAATCAACATGATAGAACAATCACACACACAAATGAAAAAAATGCATACATTATCATGGAGAAAATTTAGTGTGGGTCAAAAGTAAGGAAAAGGGTTGTGCCTTTGGATCTTTATTGACTTTTAGAGAGCTAAACTATGAAGGGATCTTGTGTTGAGCTTACAATGCTATGGTTTGGACTCTGAAACTATTGCAACATCCTTCTATTCCCCTGCTCATCCTTTTTATTTATCTTATTACTCTTAGTTATGCTCTAGAAATTGAACTAGAAATTCACAGTGAAATTCAACTAGATCCAAACCATTCTTATTTCTTTCCATCCTCCTTTATCTTCATTTGGTGTCCCTTTATGTCCTTTAACAAGAGCCCACTCAGCTACCTTGGTAAATTATTGCCATCACTTCAACTTCTTGTCTAGTGTCATGTCAATTCATGACCAAATTTTTTAATTTTTCCCTCTTTTCTTATTGGAATAATTTTCTCCTTGCTTGGTGACTAGGGAGTTTGGTCATGAGCCACTTTGTTGAGCAAGACTCTTACCCTTATACCAAGCAAGGTTACAGAGAAAGCCATGTCAACTTCCTTTACTTGTGGATCTTCTCCCTATTGATTGATACTTAATCTTGTTTCTTTGTTTAGTGACTTGAGATGGTGATTTCAAACTAATCCACAAAGCACTATCTTGCCTTATTTGTCATGTAACATTGTTAAGCATTGTTGTAGAGCTACCCTTTCTTGATAGATGGTTTCACTTGTGCTCAATGGCAATGTAAAAGTTTTTACTATGTGTAATCTAGGAAATTAGTTTACAACCTCTTTTTTCAAGCAAAATCCTTCTTTTCTTATTGAGCTCAAGCTATGAGAGAAGCAACCGAACTTCCTTAGCTACCAAGTATTTTCTTCCCATTGGGTTTTCACACTTGTGTTTTCTAACTTTTGCCTTTGTGGCATGTTAGAACCTAGATCTGTCACATGGAATGTTCGTGTTGCTAGCAATATCACAAGAATCCCTAAAAATAAGTCCATAGATGATGCCCATATCTCAGATTGGAGACTTATGTGATTCATGATTTAAACAAAGATCTTCCAGAGAAATCACATAGATATCTTAGGGTCAATGTGTTTCGAACCCCTAGGTTCATCATCAAGACAAAATTGGAGAGCAAGATCAACAAATCAAATATTTATATCAGAGATGCAAAGGTAAATTTTTATCAATGAAAATGATAAATAACATAAAATAAAATGGAATGTTATAATATTCAAATAATTATTTAAAATAAGCAATTTATTAATTAATGAATTAGTTATTAATTAATTATAATTTTTTTGTCATTTTTTATTTTTATTTTTTTTATTTACATATCAATAACAAAGCTTCTTTCCTCTCACTTTAAGATGGTTACTTTTCCAATCTAAGTTGGGTGTCCCTGAATGTCATCTAATTTATTGTCAAGGCTTACATACTTTGGATTTTGTAAGGTAGCTAGAAGGAATGTGATTGTTATAAGAATGATTAAGTTCATTATGATTTGTGGATTACCATTAAGTTGTGGACTCAAACAATTTATGATCAAGGGCAAGAAGATGAGGATGGAGAAATCTACCCAGATAATATGCATTCAAAAAATCTTACTAATTTTGTATTCTGAATATTTGTCCAAAAAACAATAATGTAATAACTCGAAATGAAAATCTATTAAGATTGAACACAAAATTTAGAAATTTAGAGAAGCATAATAACTAGAAACTTTGATATTTAAAACAACTTAATTACAATAAAGTATGAGAAATCGGTTCATCACTTATATTTACGAAGAAATATGAGGGATCATCAAGATCACTACAACTCCTATCAAGATCACTACAACTCCTATCCTGGTTACATTTTCATCAACTCCTAGCTTGGTTATATTTTATTAAGATACGATCCATAGAGAAAAGACAACTAAAGTTTAGTCAATGGAATCTTTGATTGTATCCCTGAGATAATAAGTCCAATTTACAGACATTTAAGAAAACACAACTGCTTCCTATCCTAATTACATTTTCATCAACTCCTATCCTGGTTATATTTTATTAAGATACGATCCATAAAGAAAAGACAACCAAAGTTTTCATCAACTGCTATCCTGGTTATATTTTATTAAGATACGATCCATAAAGAAAAGACAACTAAAGTTTAGTCATTGGATCTTTGATTGCGTCCGTGAGATAATAAGTCTAGTTTACAGGAATTTAAGAAAACACAACTATAGCATGTATAGATTAAGAGATAAAGTCAATGGAGGACATCAGCACAATAAAATCCAAACTTGATGAATCAAAGATCTCCCTATGAATATGGCAAGAGGGCACATCCAATGACCATGAGTGAACGTGGTATGAAACTAAGGTGGGCCCGTTCTCACATGTGCTCTCCCAGTTGGTCGCATAGTTTGTTCTTGGGTAATCTGTTCTGATGTTGTTGCCATGACCTCAATTGAAATCTAAAGAGAAGACGTTTTAAGAAAGACCTTCACAGAAAAATATCTCTGATGTGTTGTTACCATGACATCAATTGAAATCTAAAGAGATGATTGCTTGTGAAATCTATTATGATTCACTTTAAATTAAGATTCGCAATTTATATTTTAGATTTGTTGGGGCCCGAACCAAAGGCGAGCCCTACAAAAATTCTCGAAGGCCAAGGCGTAGCCCAGGCCAACGAGGGGGGTTGGAAATAGTTTTCAACCAGCAATTGACGCGCCTCGGTTTTACCTCACTAGCTGCGTCATTGCCCCAAGCGCAAAGATGGTAAAGCTCTTTTTCCTCCCCAAACATATATTCACCCTCAAGGCTCATTTTATTCCCCTTTTACATGTGGGACATGATAATGCAGTGTAAACATCTTTTTCTCACAAATAATCTCTTCATCTCATCGTTAATAAGTATAAATTGAACAACCTATGGAAAATGCTTCCCGTTCGATGGTGGATTGTATCGTTCTGTATTTATAATTGGGTAGAGGTCAAGGTTTGGTGATCCCATCCATCATTCCTTAAGTAGGCTCTTGAGAATTCTCAACTCCTAATTGTATAAGGGAAACCATTAAAACTTCTTTCTAGCCTACAGAATTCGGGGCCAATTATCGTAGTGCTTTCTTCATCTCATTTAACTTTGTGGGAAGGCCTCTCCTAACTGATGGGACTCTTCAAAGTGGGCATGCCTGCTAGAGCCGCAACTCATGGCTCGCTTCTTCAGTGTCATGTGCACTCGCTCGGCTCCTAGTAATCCGAGAGTTGACGCAAAAACACCCTATCCAATTTACCTTATAGAGTTGAGCAACAAGATTCACACAAATTATGAGACATCATGCCATACTTTTACACTATGTTTAAGATTATACATAGCTTTATTTCATTTTTTATCAAATAGGCAAAAGCACTTCTTTACGTTTAATTTAAACAAGATAATATTTTTCTCCCAAAACTTTAAAAGAATAAAAACCTCGAGCTTTGATGAGTTGTTATGTTACGAATAATTTTTTACAGAAACTTAGCATATGTATGATATTTTTTTAGATTAGAAATTAGTAATTTTTTAGATATATGTAATAATTTGCGTTTTTATATATATTAAAAACTCATAATTCGATTTAGAGCTGAGACGTCAAAACCACCCAGAATCCCAAACTCCATACACATAATAGCAAAAAATATATGATTTTCGTGCAAAAGACATTTAGGCAAAATAATACACGGTATTAGCCCAGTACCCAGAGGCAAACCACCTAAGATAAAAGACACTACAAAAAAACTTGTTCTTGGGTTTATTTCATAGACTTTAATCTCTACAAGAATCTAGAGATTTAAAGCATTATAATATGTGGACAACACACGTGTGGTGGTTTGTGTTTTTATTTTGAAGGAAAAAGAAAATGGGTTATGCTGGGAATTTGAAGACACGAACAACAATGAGGTAAAAGCAATAGGAGTGTATAAGGGCTTAATTGTTGTAAAGGTAAAAGGAATATGATTAGGGAGAGTGGTTTTGGATTCAACATATATGTTGAAATATGTTATAAATGTTTTGCTGTATTGCAAATTTGTTTTGTATAATTTTTTTATTTAACTTAGTTCTTAGAGTTGTTTTTTTTTCGTAAAACATGAAAAAATAATATTTTTTTGGAATATATATATATATATATATATATTAGATATTATTTTTTTTGGAATATATATATATATTTTGCAAATTGTTTTATATAATTTTTTTAATTTAACTTAGTTTTTAGGTTGTTTTTTCCGTAAAACATGAAAAAATATATTTTTTTGGAATATATATAATATATATTGCAAATTTGTTTAATATAAATTTTTTTATTTAACTTAGTTCTTAGGTTGGTTTTTTTCATAAAAAACATGAAAAAATATATTTTTTTGGAATATATATATATATATAATATATATATTAATCACTAAAATCTTTTTTATTTTATTTTTCTTTTGAATTTTGTATTAAATTCTAGAATTTGGAGTGACTATAATAATTGTCAATTATTCTTTTTTTTTTAATTTTGTTGGCATTTCCTTATCTAAGTTTGAACTCTCAGAAACATGTGTTCGCTTTATTCCAACTGCTCCTTGATTGTTGTTGTTTTCCTCATGTTGAATTCCAGGAGTTTGGATCACCATAAATCAGTTGGTTTCTCGGCATGTTTGGCAAGATCCTTTTGCCTTTCTTCTCCCTCCTCAACTCGAGAGCCTTATTGATTCTATGCTTATGGTTTTTGTTGACTCTCGTCCATTTCTTCATATTTTTCATCTGAAGAAGGCGAATTTGGAAATTGTCATCCCTTTAACTTTTGTGATCTTTTCGTTGTCCTATTTTTAGCTTGGGGGCAGAGTTTTATAGTTGCCTTCTCTGATGGCAGATCCGACACCTAAAAGTCGTATTTTCAAATTCTAACCATTGTGTCCACTTGAAGTCTTAATGAGTCAAATGGATGCAAACTGGTAGGCCTTTACTTAGGTCAATCTCGACGCAAATACGAGAAAAAATAAAGATATCTTTGTCCATTCTTTCTCGATCCATCTTTACAAATCTCCCCAATGAATTTCTAATGCCTTCAAAAACTTGGTGGTGCCAAAAAGGAAGAGGGAGATTATGTAACCTTACGCATACCGGCATCTTCGTAATCACCATTGTTGTGGCATCAAAAAATGGAAACCATGGATCTATGAAGAGACCCGCCCTTCCCCAAAACCATGGTCCTTCATTTATGACATATTCCAGGTCTTTCTTATTGTCGAATTGAACCACAAAAATCCCCTTCGCACACAAGTAAATATCACAATTTTTAGTACAGTTGAGGTAGATCCATTGATGTAGATCTTCAAACTTGGGTTGGAAACCATTAAATTGGTAGATAAGAGCTTTGGCTTGTAGAACAGTGAAAAGACTACTCACTTCTGGCAATTTCGCTGACAGATCTGGTGCTTTCTCCATCTTCTCGACTAAGTAAGGACCTAGGATTATCAAATTCGGGGTGTGTATGTCTAGTTTGGCAGCTTTATCTCTCACTGTATCCTTAAAAGAACTTGGACCCTTAACAATAGAAGTTGATCTTCCTCCCCTAAGATCTCCATATCTGAATCTTGGCATAGTTGTTGGTAGAAGGACTCCCGAGTAAGTGGTTTGCGATAAAGACAGACTCGATGGCCGTTTGCCTTAAAGGTATATCCAGAACCATCAATAGTAATCAGGGTAAGGGTACCATTGTCATGTACTTTCTGAATTTCATATGGTCCCAGCCAACGAGTCTGGAGTTTCCCGAGGAAGTCCTGAAACCTAGAGTCATATAAAAGAGCCCAGTCTCCTTCGTGGAAGACTCTATTTTAATGAGAGCATCATGCCATTTAGCTCTCTGCTACTGTATCAGGGCAGTGTGTTGAAGTGCAAAGAACCTAATTTCATCCAGCTCATTGATCTGTTGTAGTCGATTAGTCTATGCCTCAGTTAAGTCTAAACCAACTTCTTATGTTGTTCGTAATGTCTGGATTTCAAATTCTATAGGAAAAATAGGTTGTTTTTCGAACATTAGCTGGTAAGGTGAGTGACCAGTGGTGCTTCTCCATGTTGTTATATAAGCCCACAATGCTTCAGGTAGCCTGGCAGCCCAATCACGTCTATGTGATGCAACTGTTTTTGTTAGAATTGTTTCTATTATCTTGTTGATGCTTTCTACTTGCCCATTTACCTGTGGGTGATATGGGGTGGTAATTTTATGCTGAACATGATAATTGTTGAGTGTTGTCGCTATTTTGTTCCCAGCAAACTGTGGCCCTCCATCTGTAATTATCTCTCTAGGGAGGCCATAGTGTACAAATAGATGGAGCAGGAACTGTATAACAGATTCTTTTGTAGCTCCGGGCAAGGCCTCTGCTTCAAACCACTTGGTGACGTATTCTGCTGCCACCAAAATGTATGTTTTTTGGTTTGATGGTGGGTTGATTGGTCCCACGAAATCAAGAGCCTAATGCTCAAATGGTTCGATGACTAGCTGTGGTTTCAAAGGCATCTCATCCAAATGACTAGGGCATCCCGCTATCTGGAAACTGTCACATGCTTGGACAAATTTCTTTGCATCTTTGAAAATTGTGGGCCAAGAATACCCTGTGTGTAATACTTTATGTGTAGTCCTGCGATCAGCGAAATGTCCACCACATGGTTGGTCATGGCATGCTTTCAATATATAAAAAGTTTCGTCTTGTCGAACGCATCTCCTAATTTGCATATATGCCCCTGTGTGAAACAAATAGCCCCCAATCCAGAAAAATCGGGTACTTTGCTAAACAATCTGTTTTCGGTCATTAGGGGTTAGACGCTTTGGTAACTTACCTACTGCTAGGTAATTGGCAACATCAGCATACCAGGGTGTTTGAACATCAATGGCAAAGAGATGCTCATCTGGAAATTGATCTTCAACTGCTGCTACATCGACTGGTTTTGGCATTCTTGAGAAGAAATCAGCTACTGGGTTTTTTTTCCCAGGTCAATCCTTGATTGTAATATCAAATTCCTACAATAAAATCAACCATCTAATTATTCTTCCATTTGTGATAGGCTTGTTTGTTAAATATTTTATAGCAGAATGATCTGTGTACAAGATAACAGGATATCCACTAATATAATGTCTGAATTTATTGACAGCATGTATAACAGCTAGAAATTCTTTTTCAGTGACAGTATAATTTAATTCAGTAGGGGATAGATTTTTGCTAATGTAATAAATTGCATATGGTTTTCTATCCTCCTCCTGTCTAAGGACCGCTTCAATGGCTGTGTCTGAGGCATCAGATGATATCTGGAATGGCAAATCCCAATTCGGTCCCCGAAGAACTGGGGCCGTAGATACGAGCTTCTTCAGATTGTTGAAGGCACGTTCACATTTTCTGTCCAAAGAAAATCAATATTACTAGTTAGTGCATACAATGGTGCAGCAATATGTGAATAATGTTCTATAAATCTTCTGTAGTATCCAGAGAATCCAAGAAAGCTACGTACCTCTGTTTGAGTAGTAGGAGTAGGAATAAGCTAAAGTATTTGGATTTTGGTTGGGTCTACCTAAATGCCAGCTGCTGAAATATAGTGTCCTAAAATAAGTCCCTCCGTCATCATCATGTAACATTTTTCATGGCTTAAACAAAGCCTAGTAGCTATGCAACGTTCTAGGACTTTTTCTAGTGTCTCCAATGCTGGATCAAACTCATCTCCGTATGGAGTAAATTCATCCATATATACTTGCAGTCCTTCATTTATTAGATCTGCAAAAATGCTAAGGATAGCCCTTTGGAATGTGGCAGGGCCATTACATAAGCCAAAAGGTAAAACTCGGTAGGCGAATGTTCCCCAAGGACAAGTAAAAGTAGTTTTGTACTGATCTTCAGGGGCAATCTGTATTTGGTTATACCCACTGAAGCCATCGAGAAAAGAAAAGAATTTCTTCCCTGCCAAAGTGTCCAATACTTGATCAATGAATGGAAGAGGAAAGTGGTCTTTTTGCATTGCCTTATTTAGCTCCCTGTAGTCCACGCAGATTCTCCACTTCCCATTCTTTTTCGACACCACCACAAGCGGGGAGACCCATTTACTATCAGAGATAGGGTAGATGAAGTTAATATCTAAAAGTTTTTGAAGCTCAGCTTTTACTACTTCTTTTAGATGAGGATTTAGTCTTCTCTGAGGCTGCCTAACAGGTCTTGCATCATTTT
>APFE031444537.1:0-30301 GCA_000404065.3 Pinus taeda
CTATTGTACCCAAGGATGGTAGCCATTGGACTCCTAGTACAACATCACCACCTCCCATTGGAATGGAAAGCATTGGGCTAGTCAATACATATTCTCCCATCGATAGCTTGATATTATAGTACTTTCCAGAGCAATTTATTGTTCCTCCATTTGCAACCATCACTTGACACTTTGGTGTTGGATATAAGGAGCAATTCAATTCTTTTGCTACCTTACAATCAATAAAATTGTGGGTACTTCCTGAATCAATCAACACATTACCTTTTTCTTCTTGATTTGTCCTTCTATCTTGATGGTTTGAGGAGTGGTAATTACAGCCAATGCATTACAAGATATGGTCGGATTCATTTCTTCTTTATCTAGGCTTTGTTCCTAGAGTATATACTCTTCTTTTGACCTTTCTTGCTCCTTTTCTTCTTCCTCATCACAATATATGTAGAATAATTTATTCTCAGCACACTTATGACCTTGAGTGTATTTTCTATCACAACTATAACAAAGCTCTTTTGCTCTTTTTTCTTCCCATTTTTGTGGTGTCAACCTTATAAGTTATGGAAGACTAGCCGCAACAACACTTCCATCTTTATAGTTGTGAGTGGTATGCTTCCTGGTTGCCGTAATTTTGGTTTCCATTTTTCTTGCTAACCTGAATGCCTTCTCTAATGAATCAGGTTCCTAAAGGCGAACATCATGTTGGATATTATCCTTTAAAGACCCTATGAACACATCATTCCTATGCTCCTCTAGAATATTTTTTACCCTTATGTTCAATTTTTAGAACTCCTCAATGTGCTCCTATTTAACCTTTTTGTTTGAGACTTATCAATTGGCTAAAAAGAGTCTTGCTTTTTGTATCCTCATAATGTGTTGTCAATTCTTCCGTAAAAATTTCCCAAGTGATAATTTTTTATGAGAGAAAAGCCATTGATACCATACAAACTGATTTGCTTCCAAATATAAAGTTGCAATTCGTACCTTTTTTGTGTTTTGCACATTATTAAGATCGAAAAATTGCTCCATCTGTAATATCCATGTTGCGGGATCCTTGCCATCAAACTTCCTCATATCTATTTCTAGAATATGGTGGGTCTTTGATCCCACATTAGAGTCTATGAAATCATGATTAAAATTTCTTTTGTTCGCATCGTGATTTTCCTTTACAACCTTTCCACCATTAGTAAGTATTTCTTGTAGAAAATTTGTCAAATCTGTCTTCAAATCTGCCATGTCTATCTTCAAATCTGTCTTCAAATATGCCATGTCTCTCTTCAAATATGTCTTCAAATCATCCATATTAGCTTTCTTTCCCTTTATCTTAGATTCCACACCATTTATCTTAGCTTCTGTTAGCTTTTTTGAGCGTGACATTTGTTGCACTTGTTCTTGTAATTTTGATATATCATGTAGCATTTCTTCCTCTTCTTCACGAGTCATGCTAGGGCTTCCAGGTTGCTTACTAGGTGTTTGCATTTTCTTTCCTCTGGGCATCCGTTACCGATAATAATGCTCTACTATGCCCTTTGAATTCCTTCAAAATAAATTTTCAGACCAATCTTAAGCAAAAATTTAAAAGAATCTACACACCTTTTTCCACGTTGCAGGAGTTCAATATTGCCTCTGATGTATCTCTGTACTTTTAGATCATCCATTTCTAAAATTGCAACCTGTAGTATCCCTCTATTTCCTCTTTCCAATGCCACCAATCTGATCCAAATTAGATTCTCCAAGGAATAGTTATGCAAAATCTCCCACAGTGACTTGATTATAGACTAGTTTAGTAGAGTTAACTTGTACGACGTGCCACAAGTCATTGTTCCGACCTTTGGATCCGAACAATATATAAAAGAAACTACAGTCCATCCTCTTGCTATACCTTCTTACGAACTTTCAATCAGATGCTCAGAGCGAAAGTTATGATGATTTTTCCCTAGTCACCTGTTTGGAATAAAATTCAGGAGTCTACAAGAAGACCAACTTGCTCAAATAATATCTCCACAAATATAGTGAAAACAGCTCTGAAATTTGGACCCGAGATTTAGTGCGATTTATTCTCAAATGGGCTTGTTTTTTTAGCTTCTGAAACATCATAGAAAAAAGGTTATAGCGAAAATGCCATGATGACCTGTTTGGAGCAATGAAACCCTAGAATCCAAAGCTCTGATACCAAATGTTATGAAACCAGCTCAAGAAAAGATAGATAAGATAGATCAAGGCCTTAGAATTCAGCCTCTTCGAGGGGGAAACCTCCTTTACATTACATAAATGAACAATTCTTGGATGATTCAAATGACAAAACTCCTTTCTATACATAGGAGTCTAAGGAGTCACAATATAACCCAGTTGACCTAACAATAATAATATAAAGCAACAAAAATAACAATAGAGGGATTCTATGGGGCACAGTAATAACAATATGGGGATAATAGGGGCACAAAAATATTAATAAGGGATGCAAATACAATATTAATGGGGTAATGACTAGTATTATAGGGACCCAACATAGTCTATCAACATTAGAAAGAAAACCCTAACTATTAACAAGTGAAAAAAATCGTAATACTAATAATTGAAAGGAAAACCTTTAACTTTTGACAATTAAAGAGAAAACCTTAGTTATCAAAATGAAAACCTTAGCTACTAATTAACTTGAAACCTGAGCATCGACTAAGAGAATTTAAGGACTATCTTTGAAGCGAAAAAGAGTTTAGATCCTAGTCAACCAACACACTGTAAAATATTCTGACACTCAATGTAGAACTCAAAATGAAAAGAGACAACAAAGTCTATTATGATTCTACGCTAGGTCCTATTGCAAGATATTTCTATGTAAAATAAAATAAATATTCCAAATCTATTCCAAACACACACCAATCCATTATAAATGTGAAAACTGTGTAAAACACCATATGCATGAATAACAAGGCCCTTACTTAGTTTTGACACACAACACTCTTTTAAAACTTCATAAAAGTTACGAGTAAATTTACTCACTCTTCTTTAAACTGGTATACAAATTTCAAATATTTCTAAGAAAAAATAATCAAATATGAATTCTAAAAGAAAATGTGTTGCTCTTAAAAAGGACATAGGAAAGAAGTAATTTTATAATCCTTAAGAGAATGTGTCATCTCTTTGTTTGAAATGAAATAGTTACATGTTTATAAATAATCGAATACCTCTTATAAAAAATTCATTTGACACATATAAGAGGAGGTAAGATAATTCATCACTCATACCACTATTGTGAATCCTCAAAATAACATACATATATGGTATGTTTTAGTGCACAAGTATTAGAGGGTTACAATATTTGTATCTTATGTTTCAACTCAATCAATAACTCCAAGTCACATTGCAACTCGTGCTACCATTCAGATACTAAATTTCAATGAAACATATACAAGTTGTGTTAGATGGAATGTCTTGGGATTGAAATCATAATTCAAATGCCCAAGAGGTTAATTATTTTCAAAAAGGAGGAAACTCATTACAAATTTAAAACATCCATGTAATTGAGTCTCATAAACCAAGAAACACATATATAAACTCTATTCTAATGCACAAACATAGATAAATGAAAGAGCAATGCATGTCTCAACTCAACCAATAATAATGAATAAATCCAACTCTCATAATTGCTCAACAACAAGTTTAAAGTTACAATAGATTTGTGATAACCCAAATTATAAATTATCCAAATGATCCCACATCTTAATAAACTTTTTGTACTTATACAAAGAGAAATTTAAATCTTGGTCAATCCATTGTTATGATAGAAAACCCAAAATCTAGTTAAATCCAACATGCCTTATATTATCATTCAATGGAGCACTCCAAATTAGGATCGTATGAAATGGAGGATTAGTTGGTTTGATCATTACAATAAGCACAAGTAATATTTATTGTAGCTTATATATATCATCACATGAAAATATATGACAACAACGAATTATATGTGCAATGTTTTCCATGGAAGTTCATCATGCTTGTGATTTCAATGTTCCTAGATTTGTAAATGTAAAGAAAACATATAATAAAGTCTTATATACCAGGGAGACAAAGTGTGTAGTTTGTTGGGTCTCAAAAATGTTATCAATGTCACCCTCTTTTGTTCTATTTTCCTTCAATGTTTACCATATTTCACAGCTCCATAATTGTGCACAAAGACAATGTTCATGATTAAATATGGGTTTAGACATATTATTTCCCAATACATTTTTTTTGGTATTTTGAGTGAATTTATGGTTAAATATTAGAAAAATGACATGTATTCACTTATATATAAAAGTTGGATGAGTTTTGTGATGTGTGTAAGCATATTTGAAGATTCGAACAAATTCATATTTGGCCTTTAAGTCTCAAATTCGAATTTCCTCTTCAATCTCTTGAAAGGTTTGAGGAAGATTTGAGATCATTGATCATGCGTATTTCATGGAGTAGAATCATGGAAGTTTTCATATGTGTCTCTTATCTAAGTTGAGAGATATGTGAAAGGATATGTAAAGATGTTACTTGCTAGATGTTAACACATGGTTTTAACCAAATGAGATATTTGTGGATCTAGGAGAGATATGTGGATCTAGGAAAGATTTGTGGATCTACATTTATTATTTAGTTATTTGAGTTTTTGTATAAATAGGAGCACCTTCTCCATTCAAAGGTGTGTTAAGTTTTGGAATTCTAAACTTATGCTTATGCTTGATGTTATGAATACTATTAGTGTTAATACAATCCTTTTATATGGTTGTGATTTTATGATGAGATATGGTGTTTTTATTCTTGAACTTTCCACCTCTTATCCATTCTAGGATGAACACATAATGAGAACGAGGTGTATTTTAATGTTTCATTTTTGTAGCATATATTAGTTTCTTTTATTCTTATTTTATGTAATGTTTATTTCAATTCCTTTGAGTAGATGCTTTGTTGCTCATTCCATTTATGTTACTTTGCAGATCAAGTGCTTAAATAAATCCAAAATTAGCCAAAAAGATTTACTTTATTTCTTTCATTTCATAGATTTATTTATTTTCAATTCATGTTAAACATTCATTTCTTTTCAATTTGTTTGTTTTCAGATTCATAAATAGTTATGAATGATTATAGTTTGATAATGCACACAATGATCGTTTTAATTGATCTCTCACTACTTTCAGAATAGGTCGCCTTTAAATTTCATAGTTTAATAATTCATTGCTTTCATAGTATAGGATTTATAACTTTCTAGATTAAATTTACTTTCAAGTCTTTACTTTCTTGTCACTAGAATACATTTACATTCTTGTTAATAAGATAGATTTACTTTCATGCTAGTAGAATAGATTTTATTTCTTGTTGATAAGATAGATTTACCGTCATGTCACTAGAATGGATTTATTTTCATTTCAATAGGATAAGTTTACTTTCATGCAAATTGTCATTTCTATTTCATAGATTAAATATTTCTTTCCAAGTTCTGAATTTGATACTTTCGAAAAAGGAAATGTGTGCATACTTATTCAAAACATCTTTGTAAATAGGTTTCATATTCACCTCATAATCATTTTATGTAGGTTAATTTTATATTGAAAATGAAAGTTGATTCCTAGCATATATTGTGCAAGTGTACTTCACAAGTATATGAAACTTGGATTGGCATTTAATGTGAGTAATTTATCTGACAATTAAATTACCCAACACATTTTTTAGAAAGGAAACCTCTAAATCTAAGATTAAATGCACATGTTAGCACACCAAATGGGAAAATTTCAAACCTCAATCAACAGATCTGAAACCTAGCTAAATGAATGCACAAGGTGGGAAATGAGTTGGATTGGTGAGCCCATCCAACCATCTCGTGCCTCTTATAGAAAATTTAAATCATAGAGAAGCTTCAATTCATCAAATGCATAAATAATGTAGTTTAGAACTTGGAATGGAACGTATTAGATCCATGCGACTAAAGAAGTGACCAACAATATAGATATATAATAATAACACCTTCCTTAGCAACAATACAATGGCTTGGATTTTATAAATTTAACAATAAATCATTGAGATTCAAAGCATCCATTTGAATATTAAAAGAAATAGGTAAGAATCAGAATAGCTTGTGCTTGAAGGAGAGTCTACTGCAACCACAAGCTAAATGAGGAAATCATAGATATGCTCTGAGAATAACTATAAAGCAATTACTTCTTCCTCTGTCCGGAGCTATCTATAATCATAATGGGCATGATTTAACCTTTATATAACTCCAAAGGTATCTCTAATAGGTGTAGACAATATTGATTAACCACCGACCCTTGTGTTATACTTCAATGAACAAATCAATCCACACATGTATTTCCTTGGTGCATGTTAGGAAACTAGCTCACAAAGGATAGAAAAGATAGATCAACGCCTTAGAATTCAGCCTCTTCGAGGGTGAAACCTCCTTCACATTACACAAATGAACAATTCTTGGATGATACAAATGACTAAACCCCCCTTCTATATATAGGAGTCTAAGGGGTCGTAATGTAATCAAGTTGACATAACAGTAATAACATAAGGGCACAAAAATAACAATAGTGGGTTTCTATGGGGCATACTAATAAAAATATGGGGACAATAGGGGCACAATAATAACAATAAGGGATACAATGACAATAGTAATGGGGGAATCACTAGTGTTATAGGGGCCTAACATGCCCCTCTACTTCTGAAAAGCATTGTTCTCAATGCTTGAATAGTTCTGGATCCTTCTGTATAAAATTTTCATCCTCCCATGTGGAATCTTCACTGGATAAGTTGTTGCACTTGATGAGATACTCCGAAATTGATCAATTTCGTAGCTGTCAATTTCTTATTTCTGTGACTACTTCTAGTTCCAATACGATTTTTCCTTCCTCGTCAAGTTCTGGTAATATTGTTTGAACTGGGAACTTGTCACCTATAACCTTCTTTAAACATGAAACGCGGAAAACTGGGTGCACTTGGGAAGTTGCAAGAATCTCCAATTTGTATGCCATAGTACCAATATTTTGCAACACCTTGTACGGACCATAATACTTTGGTGATAATTTATTATCCTTCTTATCTTGCTTTAGGGACATGTGTTTATATGGTTGTAGCCATAGGAATACCCAGTCACCTACATCAAAACTTCTTTCACTGCAATGTTGATCTTCCTGTTGTTTCATTCTATTCTGTGCCAACGTAAGGTTATCCTTTAAGAGTTGTAGAACTTGTTGTTGATGCCTGATGTGATGTTCCACTACTTGAACCTTAGAAGTTTCTCTTAAAAATGATGTGATGGATGGTGGATGATATCCATAAAGCGCCATAAATGGGGTCATTTTTGCTGCAGTATGGAAGGAAGTGTTATACCACCATTCAGCTAGGGGCAACAATTTGACTTATTGTGTATGTTTATTAGATACAAAGCAATGAAGATATCCTTCCAAACATTTGTTTATTATCTCAGTTTGCCCATTAGATTGAGGATGATAAGATGAGCTATGAGCTAACTGAGTACTGAGAGAAGAAAATAATTATGTCCAAAAATTTCCAGTGAAAATGGGATCTCTGTCACTTACAATAATCTTTGGGTTTCCATGTAGCTTTTTAATTGTTCCCATAAATGCAGTAGAAACTGTATTGGATTTAAATGGATTTGATAATGCACAAAAGTGTGCATACTTGGTAAGTCTGTCAACTACCACCATGATGACACTCTTTCCTTCAGTCTTGGGTAAGCCTATGATTAAAGCCATTGAAACCTCCTCCCAGCATTGGCTTGGAATGGATAAAGGTTGTAATAGACCTGGGGTCTTAATTGTTTCAACTTTATTTTGTTGGCAAACCAAACATTTTGCCACAAACTTTTGAATATCTGATTTAAGGCCATCCCAAAAAAAATCCTTCTTAACCCTATGATAAGATTTTAAAAATCTTGAGTGCCCTCCTAAAGGAGAAGTGTGCAATTCGGTAAGAATCTTTTGTTTGAGTTGGGAATTCTTACATAGGTATAAGCGATCTCTATACCATAATGAATCATTTTTCTAGCTAAATGTATCATATGTACTGGGATATTGTTGTAACTTTCAAATGAGTGCTCAAACTTCTTCATAATTCTTCCATTCCTCCCTTGTTTTGTTTATCCAATCTGGTTGGATAATAGAAATGGCGCACAACAATGCTTCCACATCCTCATCCTTTCTTAAGAGTGCATCTGCCACAACGTGTTTCTTCCCTTTTTTGTAGATGATTTCAAAGTCATAACCCAACATCTTTGTGACCCATTTTTGTTGCTCTTCAGAGGATACTCTTTGTTCTAAAAAGTATTTAAGACTATCATGATCCATTTTTACCTTGAAGTGTCTTCCCATTATGTAGGGTCACCATTTCTTAAGTGCATGTACTATTGCCAACATTTCCCTCTCATAAATAGCTTTGTGTAGATACTTTCCCTTCATTGGAAGACTTTCGAAAGCAATGGGTCTTTCATATTGCATTAAAACAACACCAATTCCATTTCCTGAAGAATCACATTCCATAATAAAGGTTTTTGTGATGTCCGCCTCTTTAAGATGTTGGGAGCTCTTTGTTGCTTCCAGAGTCCATGAAAACGCATCTTTCTTCAATAATGTTGTTAGAGGTGCTGCTATTCTCCCATAATTCTTAACAAACTTACGATAATACCCTGTCAACCCAAGAAATCCTCGCAGATGCTTTATGGATGTGGGGATTTTCCATTCCTTAATGGCTTTAATTTTGCTAGGGTCTACCTTAACTCCTTCATGAGATACAATATGACCCAGATATTCCCCTCTTGTACTCCAAAGAAACATTTGGATCTTTTTGCATGTAATCATTTCTCCTCCAATAGTTGTAGCACCCTGTCAACATGTTCAACATGATCCTTCCAAGACTTGCTGTAGATTAGTATATCATCAGAAAATACTAACACAAATTTTCTAAGGAATGGTTTGAAAATGAAATTCATCAAACCTTGAAATGTTGAGGGTGCATTGGTAAGGCCAGAAGGCATGACAAAAAATTCATAATGACCCTCATGAGCTCTAAATGTTGTTTTTGGAATGTCTTCAGTCTTCATTCTTATTTGATGATATCCTGAATGAGGATCCAACTTGGTGAAGTAAATTGTTCCATGCAATTCATCCAGTAATTCATCAATGACAGGAATGGGAAACTTATCTTTAATAGTTAGCTTGTTGAGCTCCTTATAATCTAGACACATGCACCATGATCCATCCTTCTTGTGGACTAATACTACTGGAGCAGAGAAAGAACTTTGAATAGGTTGAATTATACCAGCCTCTAGCATTTATCCAACCATATGTTCAATTTCACTATTTTCGGCATAGGGATATCTGTATGGCCTGATGTTTGGAGGAACACTTCCTGGAATCAGATGAATAGCATGAGCATGATCACGAATAGGTGGGAGACATTTGGGAGTCTCAAATACCTTGGAATGTTTGTTCAATACTTTTTGGAGATCTGGAGAAATAGATGATTCCAATGTGGAAACATCTAGTCAACATAATTGTGCAATTACACCATGTTGTTCATTTTTTAGAAGCTTTGTCATACCGTTAGAGCCGATTATCTTTCCTGGTTTCCCTACAATACCCCTTGATTCAACTTCCTTTCCTTCCACAAAAAATTTCATGAAAAGTTCCTGAAAATTAAAAGCTATTGTACCCAAGGATTGTAGCCAATGGACTCCTAGTACAACATTAGCGCCTCCCATTGGAATGGAAAGCATTGGGCTAGTTAATACATATTCTCCCATCGATAGCTTGATATTATGGCACTTTCCCAAGCACTTTATTTTTCCTCCATTTGCAACCATCACTTGACACTCTGGTGCTGGATATAAGAAGCAACTCAATTATTTTGCTACCTTACAATCAATAAAATTGTGGGTACTTCCTGAATCAATCAACACTATTACCTTTTTCTTCTTTATTTGTCCTTCTATATTGATGGTTTGAGGAGTGGTGATTCCAACCAATGCATTACAAGATATGGTCAAATTCATTTCTTCTTGATGTAGGCTTTGTTCCTGGATTATATCCTCTTCTTTTGACCTTTCTTTTTCCTTTTCTTCTTCCTCTTCGCAATCTATGTAGAATAATTTCTTCTCAGCACACTTATGACCTTTAGTGTGTTTGCTATCACAATTGTAACAAAGCCCTTTTGCTCTTTTTTCTTCCAATTGTTGTGGTGTCAACCTTGTAGGTTGTGGAAGGCTAAGGGAAAAAACACTTCCATCTTTATAACTTTGTAAGAGCTCGATATTGAATCTGTTGTATCTCTATAACTATAGATCTTGAATACTTGAAATCTTGTCCTGTGGTATCCCTTTGATCCCTCTTTCTAACCCCACAAGTGTGATCAAGGTTGGATTCTCCAAAGAAGAGTTATGCCAAATCCCCCACAGTGACCTGATTATAAAATAGTTCAGTAGAGAGAACTTGTACAATGTGCCATGTGTTACTGTTTCAACCTTAGTATCTGAAACTAATACATAGAAAACTACAAGCCATCCTCTTTCTGAAACTTCTTATGAAATTTCAATCTGATGCTCAAAAAAAGTTATGACAATTTTCCCCAGGTCACTTGTTTGGAATGTAATTCGAGAGTTTGCAAAAATGTCAACTTCCTCAGATCATATCTCCACAAATATAGCGAGACAAGCTCTGAAATTCAGACCCTAAGTTCAGACTAATTTCCACCCAAATGGTTTTTTTTTAGCTTCTGAAACATCGCAGAAAAAAGTTATAGTGAAAATGCCACGATGACCTACTTGGAGCAGTGAAACCCTAAAATCCAAAGCTCTAATACCAAATGTTAGGAAACTGTTAGGTTCCTATACCAATAGGTTTCATTTTTCGTGATTGACTATGGAAGTGCCAAATATGTTCATCCTTGCATCCTACAGAGGTTCCATATTTTGTATACAGACAAAGAAAATTAAAAAATGAAAAGAGGGTATGCCTTAAAAGAATAATCAAAAGGCAAGAAAATGTTTTGGTCAGAAAAAATAGAAAAAATGAACCCCAAACCAAATGACCAAGAAAGTGGCCAGTCAAAATGCCACTGCTATCTTATTTTGCAAGTTCACAATGTAAAGACATTGCTGCTTATCACACTTGATGGATGGCCCAACAGTTCAATCTGGACCATTCCATATTTAAATTTGCTGTTGTAGAATAGAGAATGAATATCTGTCCAAACAGTTCAAGCTTGGCAGATGAGTAGATAGGTAGAGAAATTAAGGAGCCCAACTACTTAATTTGGGCCCTTGGAAGAGATAAGGGTACATTTAGATAGGAGGGTAGTCAAAAGAAAAGAAGATAATCAGGGTTTTCCAGTTCAAGTGCACCCAATCCAAAGGAAGAAAAAATGCTAAGTGTATTAGGCTGGGTAGGCAGTTTGAGGTTGCAGAAGCAAGGTTATAATTAATTTTTGTCTTGTTAAGAAGTACTCGTCTTATCAATGACACTGGTACCATGGTAGTTATTTGGTTGCATGACTTTGGAAGCATGACTAATTCCCCTTCATTCCCCCAAAGATCACTTACTAACATACCCTCAAGGACCTTGGGATCTACCCAATAGTCCTTTTTACTCTATTTTGTGAAAAATTCTAAGTAAAACTCTAAGTTCACTCAGTTGGAAGCAACCACATTTCTTGTGCAAAAATGGTCATTCCATACTCTTTCATTTCCTTATGCCTGAGTTTTCATTCTATAAACTTAGCATTCATCCATTCAGTTTCAATCCATAAGCTCATATTAACCTCTAACTCTATTATTTAGCTCCCTTAATCATTTACCCATCCCTATGACACAAAAAACTATATAAAAAACCAAAAAATACAGATATCCCCACCGCTTGGCACTATAGCCATACAATACAAAGTTAGGGGAATACTAGGTCCATTTGGGGCCTTAAAATTAGCCCTTCCGCGTCCAAAACTTAGGATTAATCTAACATTTGGTTAGATTAATAGCTATGATGACCCCCGCCCACACGCAAACCATACTATATAAACCCTGCGCATGGATTTCATTTGGGTTTCGTTTAATATTTGGTTAAACGAATAACCATAACCTGGTGGCGAACACAACAACCCATAACCAAAGTTCTAAACCTGCCCGAAACCTTAGAAAATTAAGGTGTATCGTACGTACTTTTCTGCTAAAGCCCAGTCACATCGCCCTCCCGTCCACCATCAGATCGCCCCCCACAGATCCGACGGTCCTGATGCATATCGAACGCGCCCCGACGGTGGTACGTTAGTACCCGATGGTCGACGGTTTCACCGTCTCACACAGGGACACCTGTCACCCTCTTATTACATCGGGCTACCTCTGACAGTTACTACTCCCATACCAAAGGCGGTCCGATGAAAACCGCTTACCACTCTGTCCTTCCGCCTGCGTCACCGCGTGACGTTGCATCCACGTCACCCACCACTGCCCTGCACCTACGCCACATCATCCGCTGATGTCACCACCCCGCTACCGTGTCATGTGCCACGTCATCATACACGTCATGTGCCATGTCATCTTCCGTACCCGCTACATGACAAAAAATATGTCATGATGATGTCATCCCCAAAAAGCACCAAAAGTGCTAAAATGTCCAAAATTTGTTAAAAAGTCGTGAAAATGACTATTTTGGTTATTTTATATTTTGCGCACCCGCAGACAATGTGCATGCGATTTTTACATCCAACCCACCTCCAGTAGCTGCACAGTCCTCCAACTTGCGAATTCGCTCCATAGCACGACTCCGCAGCTCAAAGCACCCTTGCTAACTATCCTGGGCGCCATTAAAAATAGGTATTTACCCATTTTTTCGCCTAAAACCCCGTTTTTTCAATAAATCTCTATTAAAATACCCCAAAGCACCTGTAATTCACATCCAAAATTTCTTTTAACTATCACTCAACATCTTTTATGCACTGTTTGAGCCGTTGCTTCAAAGCAAGCCTGCAAATTTAAGCCCATCTCCTCTGCAATTTGGCCATTAGAATATGTTTTGCGCTCATTTTCGCCAACAGAGACCCCTAAGCTGCCCAAATACTGAACTAAAATTGTCAAGCACCCTGTGTTTTCTATGTTCTCCTATTTTCTGAAGGGAATTCCTCAATTCCCACCTCCCTCTGCAAAATTTCACTCCTTCAGTCGAATCCAAGCCGATTTCCACTCTATTCTACTCACAGAGTTTACAAACCTGCTGATTCATTTGAAAAGAACCCTGCCAGATTCTGCAACAATTGGTCTAAACCATAAATATTATACAGTGAGGTCAGTTTGATACAAAAATTAGTTTCTATACTTCTGATAAAAGCCTCAGAGCTTGAAGTTCTATTTTCTGTTGCTGCTTACACCTGTATTGTAATAAAAAACACAAACAGCATAAACATGGAGGCTCCAGTGGCTCTCAACATAGCACCATTGAATGCACCACACATGGATTTAGAATGGCTACCTTTGGCAGACAGAGACTTCTAGATCAAGGATATGATGGGCCTCAGGTCTCACCTTAAAATTGTGTGTCACTTCAGAAAAAATCACAGGAATAACACTGATATCCTGGGAATCTGGTAATCTAGTATGCCCATCTACTACCTCCCATTAGTCAATGTGCTTCCTGACTTCATTCATCTATGTCATGCAAACTATGACCCCACTCAGAGAGCAATCCTCACTCTAGATGGGTCTATGTTGTTCTACATCACTCCTCAATCCATAAATGAAATGCTGAACTTTGAGCCACCTCAGCCTTTGGTTCCTCTTACAATGAAGCACTTGCTTGATAAGGGTGCAAATCTCTCTAGTTCAGAAATATCAAGGGTAGGTCAGTTATTTATGGAACCATAGTGCCAAGCCGATCATCCTCCACCCTATCATCAAGTTTCATTCAATGAAATAGGAAAACTCCTGGTAGATATGATTTCCTATATTCTAGGTTGCAAGACAGGAGAATTTGTGGATGAAAATGTGTTTCTGTTATTAACCATGTTCACTCGAGGATAGCCCCCTGTTGTCATGTAGGACTATGCCACCTTCATAGCAAAGAAAATACATGAGCAATTCATTATGATGGAGAGAGAAAGAGTGTTTAAGAATACCTCCTACATTTACCATCTGTTGCTGTACTATCAACCTGATAGTTTCAAAGTTCCTCTCAAGAGACTGGACTCAAAAGGAGAGAGAAGATCTGTTATCTTCTGGACCTCAGTTTTCCATGAAGTCCACTACTCTTCCTACACATACTGTGAGTTTGTTGACATGTTCATCTACCTAGCCACTTGCCTATTGATGATGACTCCTCCTGGCAGACTCACTGCTGAAATGCAAAGAATCTTACATCTTTCAAAGGGCTACAACATTGGTGATTGGTACTTCTACCAAAACCACACAGTGATTAGAATTTATGGGTGTGAGTTGCCTCCCTATAAACTGCCAAGATATGACCCCATGAGACTTTTTTCCTTAGAATATTTTAGGCAGTTCAGTAGTGCAGACTTGACCCATTTCCACGGGAAACACAAGAAAGCACAACTTAAAATCATACATCAATTGGGTCCCTTTGTTTTCAATAAAAGGGAAGAAGCCTGGAAGGATGTAGACAATATGTTAAGGGAAGAGCTCATGTTGAAACAAAGCTTCTTTTGGGCACCATATGACCCTGAACATTTCATAAGCCTTAGAGGAATCAAACACAGGCTTTCAGGATATGTGCACCAGCCAATCCCCCACATTGAACAATATGCTAATCAACAAGACTGGGTAGAGGGCACATTAGATGATGAAGAGCTTACTGAAGAAGAAATATTAGAAAAAGATATGAAAGAACATGACAAAAGAATTAACCTGGAATATTTTGCATAGGTCACCTTCACACAGCCTCAACATATTGGAGCAAGCACATCAGCTGCTACACCTCCACAACAACAAGCTAAAGAAGCCATTTCACCTGCAGGGAAAGGCAAAGAAATTGAGCATTCAGAACAACAAAGTACAATGGAAGAGCAACCATCCACAAATCAGCAAAAGGGTCAAGAACAAGGCCCTTCAACGCAACAAAAGGCAACCGAGATTCCTACATTGCAAACCCCTCATAATGAGGAAAGAGCTAAAAAGAGGGATAGAACGGAAGAAACACCTATAGGGGCATCCACAGACCAGCAAGGCAAGAAAGGACAGAGGCTAAACCCTTATTCCGAGGAGGAAATTATTGAAGAAACCATAGGCAATATCAGAGGTGAGGGGACTTCTGAACATCAAATCCCTCCTATTTTGGAGACATCGGCCATCTCCTTTCAGCAGGAGCAAGAGAGACAACCAGATGGGGAGGTTTCATCCTCTAAATAGCAGACCAGGCAGGGCTCGAATATCAAACGAGCATTCACTGAGATCAAAGCTAGAAATGAGCCAATAAGGTTTCAGCTTTACAATCAATTAATGAGAATGGAACCTACAAATCAACAAAGGCTGATGGCAACATATGACATGCAAGTAGGGAAGATGACTCTTAGTCACTTCAGACCCACTATACAGTAGCCACAGTCAGCTGCAAACTATATTAGAACCAATCTGGAGGTCCTGGCCAAAGACATCCATCCAATAGACCAGATTGAGTTACATAAACAGGCTGGAGAAATGGTATACTCCACCTTAGCTGATAAGGCTCTAATGGACCATAGATTACAAAATTCTTTGTATAATACTTCTTCCCAACTAGAGATGGAGAAAGTCTCCTCATTGGCCAAGGATAATAAGATAAAATCCTTGGAAGAGATCATTATAGAGTTGGGACATGATCGCAAAGATCCCAAAGGTGCACAGGCCTTAATCAGAAAAAAGGAGGAAGACATAGCAGCCCTGAAAAGACAATTAAAGCTGCCAGCTACCATACATCCTCAAACTACAGAGGTGGCACAACAACATGAAGTAGAGGATGTGGTCAGCCTGCTTATGAGGATGAACCAAAGGCTATTGGACACAGAGAAAGCATTGGAAGAGGCTCAACAAGGGAAACAGCCGGAGTTGGCCCCTCAACCATCCCAAACAGCTCCAATAATCACAGCTCCTCCTACAACAGTCACTACAGCAGCACCTCCCTTAGATCCAGCTTCAGCAACAGGTGCCTCAACTTCAATGACAACTACAGCAAGTGCATTGCAAGAGGCCAGTTTGAGCATAGAAGCTATGATGAAAAAATTAAGGCTTTAGAACTACAGATGGCAGAAATGAAGGAGACTAAGGAAAAACTAGCCAAAATTGAGGCCAGTTATGACAAATCAAAGATGACTGTAATTGAAAAAACCAGGGAAGTGAAGGCTTTAGAGAATAAGATAAAGGCCTTGGAGAAGGACCTCACTCTCCATAGAACCCTGATTGAAATAAAGAAAATTTTGTGGAATAATATTGGCCAAGCTATTGTTGAACAATGGACAGCAATACAAACTATTTTTGACTAGATAGAATTGATGGTGGTATCTCGATATGAAACTCAAAAGGCCAGAGCATTATTGGCAGATAAGCCTAAGCAAGCCAATCAATTGATTCATTTTTTGAATACTCGTACTTGTGAGCAACTAGCAGCTCTAAACATTCAAAACATGACAGAGACTATTGTAAGAGTCAAGAAGGTGCTGACCATGAGAAATTTTGTTCAAACTATAGAAGGAAAATGTCAAGAAATGCAGATAGAGGTAAATGCCTTCAGACAGAAAATTTCAGTATTACAGAGCAAATGTTTACCCAGCTTGGTCACTAGCAATGGGAAGCTATTAAAATAGGAACAATATTCATACAGGCTAAATACTTATGTGCAGAATTAGATTACAGCATCATCAAGTGGCTTAGAAGAGACAGTGCCTCCCTCTGGACAAAGTTTGTATGATAAACTGGAAGACTTGTTTTATATTGAGCATGAGATAGCACATCTCTTTCCATTTTGGCCAAGTTATTACACGTACATTGAAGCTGATAAGGCATTATTTAAATTAAGAAAACATGAATTACCAACAGATCTATGGTGGCAAACCCTGCTTGAGATCTTAAAGTAGTTTTGATTCTCTTCTTGTAAATTGTCTGCATAACAAGCAAATTGCATTATATGGCTCTGCTATCGGAAAATCAAATCAGCCAAGGAGAAGATTCGCACCAAGATAAACAGGTTCAAACACAAGTGGCAAAGCACAGCACAATAGGATAGCACATCAACAAAGCGGTCATCAACCAACTATCAGAGTCAAAGAGTCAACAACAAACAGGGCACCTACAACAACCAGTAAAGCGCACTTATTTCCTCAGTGATTGCTGTACAGTTTTTTCCCACATTAGTTATTGCTTCTGTCAGAGTAGATGGATAAATTTATGTCCAGATATTTCCCTATAGGATATTTTTTAAACTTCTATAAATACTTGCTAAAGAGATGTATTATTGCTGGCTGGTGAATATCATTCTGGACCTACACTGTATGTTTTTGAGAACTCTTCAGAAATAAAAATTGTTGGAATGCTTTGTTGGTGAACTTACTATTGTGGAATCAATGGCAAAAGGATATATTGCAGGATTCTTGTGTTAATGCATGGATCAATAAGTCTTATATACTCTTATTTTATTGTATTTATGTCTTACTTATCATCTAAATATCATGTTCTAAGTTACAGGAAAGAAGGATAACCCAGAATTTACTTTGTTGTACTCTGTGTACAATTCCTGTAATTTTTTATGTTTTCCACAGGACTAGCATAGGCAAGAATTCTTGATTTCTCTTGTCTCCCTGGTTCTTTCACTCTAAATATCATCAAGGAATTCTTAACTGCTCCCTGATAATGTTTATACAATTTCCCTCTGTTAATATAATGAAAGATTCTTGATTGCCTTTCATTTCTTGACTTTAGTTCATCTTATTTCAGCTTCAAAGTTGTTTTGTGTTTAATTATCTTGCTCTGTAGTTGTCTTATTGCCAAAGAAACCATCCCAGAGGTTCATTTCCATTAGAATCCATCAACCCAATGGTCTAAACTTCCCTCGACTTACTACCTTATTCTATTGAATGTCACCTTCCAAACATCAAACAAAAACTTGCGCTTCATAACTAGCCTAAGATACTCCAAAACAAAGCTAAATTACAAGGAGAGAGCCCTCTCTGGTTGCAGCTAGGCTAGGACCTGCAGCTAAAAGATTGGTTAGTGGTTACCTCGGCCGTATTCCCTCCTGGAGCTAGGGAACAACCTGAGTGATAACAAAAACCATCTCAAAAAAGGATAGAAAAGATAGACCGACACCTTAGAATTCAGCCTCTTCGAGGGGGCAACCTCCTTTACATTACACAAATGAAGAATTCTTGGATTCAATACAAATGACTAAACCTCCCTTCTATATCTAGGAGTCTAAGGGCTCACAATGTAATCAAGCTGACATAACAGTAATAACATAAAGGCACAAAAATAACAATAATGGGTTTCTATGGAGCATACTAATAACAATATGGGGACAATAGGGGTACAATAATAACAATAAGGGATACAATGACAATAGTAATGGGGGAATCACTAGTATTATTGGGGCCTAACAGTGCATGATCTCTACACATAGTATAGGTACTACACAACCTTTGTTAGTGACTTATAAATAATCATAAATGCTCGTAAATGAAAATAAGAGAAACTATTTTTAGATAAAATGCAAATTGAGCACAAATCTCCACAATAACACTAAAAAGGATGTGGAAGTGTGAGACAGAGTTTCAAAATTGGTAAAACAAAGGAAAAAATAGGGTATCATAGGGGAGAAAATATGTATTAAATACAACAATTTTGGGCCTGACATCTCCCCCATGTCTACCATCTTGCATGTCCTCATGCAAGCTAGTTAGTAATTTTATTGTTTCTCCCTTACAAAAAAAAACTTGAAACATCTCATTGGTCATTAATACAATGTTGAAAAACTATAAAGTTGTAATGACAACAGAGTAGTCCAGACTCTATAGGTGATCTTGCACCCATAGTAACGTTCCCACAACTCTGTGTAAACAAAAATTCCTTTGCTATATTTGGCTATTCTGAAATAGCAATGCATCCTAGTTTTTTTTTTTTTTTTTTTTTTTTTTTTGTACTGGATCCTTCATTCATTAAGACCGATTCCCAATGTTTTTCCAAAAGAAAATTTGATACCAGGGTTTCCATAGGAATGCTAACAATGTTGTTACTACAAGAATAGTGTAATAGTGTTATGATTAAATGAAATAACCAACCATTAAAATTTTCACAAAGAGTCTCAATAGCAGGCTTAGTCAGTAGTTTTTCACCTCAATATCTTAATCATAAAAGTGTCATAATCATGTTTTACCATAGCTTCAAATATGAATGGAAATAGGACAAAAATAAGGGAAACAAAATAATACATTCCCAGGATGACCATCTTACCATTATCCAATAATATAGCTAAATATCCTCTTGTTTGAGAAAAGTGAATAACCTGCACTAGGGCTTCCACTTCCATGAAAAGCTTCATAGAAGTCCAAAATGAAATACTGCAAATATCTTGAAGTCATTCTCCAAAAGGCATAAAGTTAATTTCCTAGTTTCAATTTTAATGATAATTTCTTCGAAATGTGGCCCAAGATTTTTGAGTTTTATGTGTGCTAATGTGTTTTTTTTCCATGTCTCTTACCCATCATAGCCTCCTTTCCAGCAAATCTGTTCAATTACCCAACAAATTTTCCTTAATACCATACAAGCATAGCCTCGTTTCTAGTAGGATTGTTCAGTACCTTCATGAGTTTGATTGTGTTGAAATAAGGAATCCTTGAGGGGGCGGGGGGGAGGTGAATCAATAATTAGGAAACTCTTTTTATTTTTCTTATTATGTTGTTGAGGCCTCGAAAATCGTTGCAACAACATTGGGGGATAACCACCCGGTCCGGACCTTAGTACAACTCCTTTTCCGTTTGGGATGGTGGCTCCGACTGGAGATAACGGGACCAGTTTCCCGATATTGAATGAAAGGGATGGATGGGTGATGAATAGTTTGTTTTTGGTGATAAGGCGACTAGCTTATTCTATTGAAAAAAATAGGGAAACTAATACTAATCCCGGGAACAACTTCTTCATTTGGAATGCAGCGTTAAATAATCTTTATCTATCTAACAGGCATATAGATGACTCTGTAAAATAAATATGAGATATTCAATCATTCAAAGATTATTTCATATGAATATTCACAATGAAGCGATAAATACAAATTACTGCATTCATTGTTTATATCATCGATACATATAGACGATTGAAAGAGAAGCACGCTATAGACAACCAATAGTGGAATGCATAAAGGATGCTGCGAAAAACACACACACACATATTATATATAATATATATATAATATATATATATATATTATATATATATATATATTATATATAATATATATAATATATATATATATATATATATATATTATATATATAATATATATATATAAGCGATAATAGCAAGATCGATTTAAACAATAATTCATATAACAGGAATGAGTACAAACGCAGATAATAGTACCATGTGAACTGCCGATCAATCCCAAATATCAATCGCTATTCAAAATTCCTCCTTCAACACAGAAATGCTTTTAAACAAAGACAGTAGTACACATTTGCATAAAAACCTTCCTCACTAAATTCAGAATAATTGGTCCAGTTTCATAAAAGAATATCCCTGAAGTACAATAGTGCAACTTTAGGGTTTAAGTCATACACAAAACTTTACGACCCTTTCTAAATGCATGAAAGGGTCTATAAATACTACTAAGCTAAAAAATCTATGAAACAAAATCCTAGTAAATTGGCATCAGTAAATGCGATCTATCTCCCTGGGGCGATCTGGCAGTTGGCGATGTGAATCATGACTCAGGTTGTTTGACTTTAAACCTGAGCTGGCTTATCGCGAGCATCGGCTCCACTTCTGGCGGTCTGTTGAGGCGCAAGTTGAATTGGGCAGCAAAGGTGGCATCCTGAATGTCGGGTATGATGTACCCGATAGCATCTGTAAGGCATTTTAAGGCAGCTCTTTGGCTGTATGGCTTCAATAAGAAGAACCAATAAGCATCCCATGTTAAACTGTTGATCCCCGTGATTAATCTTCCATTTTTTTCCAGCTCTGGGTAGCATGAATGCTCCAACATCTTTGTCGCTGTTAATTGGCCTAGAGTGCATTGGGAAATAATATTAGACAAATAAAGCGTATTTTTTACTAATTCAACCAAATTACCAATGGTTTCTTTGCATCTAAAAATCGCTCTTTCTGCCTTCATTAACTGTGATTTCCATTCTGTGAATAATATTTCTTTGTGCGATTCTAGAATTCAAGGTAGATTAGTAGCCTAGCCTTGATCAGAATCCTGCCATTCTATAAAACTTGTCAGTGTCTCTTCGGCCTAATCTAAATTGGTCCTTGCTTTTTCTACCTTTTCGCTTATGGATGCTACTAACTTGCACAATGGTTCTGCTTGTGTAATATGCTGACATAGGAGCTTAACTTGATTAATCAATGCCTTATTCAATTGAAGCGCTTCTGTTTTGAATTCATCTACCTCAGGGAGCCTTTTCATTTGCTCAATTTGAGTGGAAAATTGAGCGATTTTCTCATCTTTAGCTTTTATTGTTCCCTCAGTCGATATTTTTAATTGCTCCAATGCTGCCGATAATTCCTTTTGCCTTTGGATTGTGCTCTCGTCAATCCTCTGTTTTTCCTCTTGCAATTGCTTAGTCAGCTGATGATTGTTTTGCTGCTGTACTAGCAATTCTTGCTCCGCCTGCTCTGCCTTCTGCTGAACTTCCGATAATTGCGCCTGTAGCCAAAAGATGTCTTGATCTTTCTCTTTCAATAAACTGCTCACCTCTGACGCTTTATCAATGGTCGCCGCCGAATATGCTCCAGCGTATTGTGATAGCTTGGTTAAGTCATCGGAGGGGGTCAAATTCCTCTTTCCACACAACATTGCCCGTCACTATTAATTCAGGGAATAGAGAAGGTTGATCAGCCCTTCTCCTTTTCCTCTATCGCTTTACAACAACTTTATGCTTAGGGCTATAAAATACATCCAAAGGGGGAATCTCTTCAATTTGCAAAAATGATTTCTCCCGATGGATCCTTAGGAATTATTTTTGTTTCTTTTGATTTGGGTAGGTCGCTGGTTTCGCCCGAAACCAGTTTCGATGTTGCTTCCTATGTGTCGCCCTCTTTAGAAACCTCATCATCTTTCGAGCACTCTAGGTTGCCGATGATTGAATTGAATTGCTGCCATTGCTGGAGAAAATTCGGATCAACTAGTGTATCATCATTAATTTTAGAGCTGCTCTCTTCTTGAGTCTTTTCCTGGGTTTCATCCTGTCGTTGTACACTTTCTTGGGTTTCTTCCTGCCTCTGTTTATGCACTTCCTCCTCCTGCTTTGATGTAGTAGCAGGTGGCGTATTACTTCGCTGCTCAGGCTCGCTTGATTTTGTCGTCGTTGGAGTAGTCGCTAATAGGTCTAGAGGTAGAGTTTGCAACCTCTGTTCTCTAATTCTGTTAAATTCGGCTAGCCCCTCATCGTTGTATACATTTATGGCAAGCAATTTAACTTGATACAATGATTCGGCCGATGCAAACAAATCCTCGAATCTGTCTTCTTTGTGCTCGACCTTGGCCAATTTGGCATGGTCGAGCGCATTGTAAGCGATTTTCCTTGGATCATACTGCCTGCTTGGTAGAGTAGCCAGAGTCAACGAATTTATCTTCCCAGCTTCCTTCTCTGCATGTTTGATATCATGCAGGGTATAAATTCCAATTCATAAGGGAAAAGAGGGCCAAACATGCTTTTTCGCTTTTTTTAGGGTCTGAGTAACCCCATTAGCATTGATTTGATAAGCTACCTCCTTGGCAAGTAACTTATCAGGAATGTATAGTGGGAGCACGTGGGGTCTGGCCTGACTACCAAAAAATCTGATGTAGGTGAATTTCTCCTCTCCAAACCAACTTGCTACTGCAGTTAAATCTACCCCTGCTTGTTCAGAAATCTTCGGGGCAGGCTTATCGAAAATAGAGTAATAAATTGGAAACATGAAACCGTTGCAGATTTGATAAAGGTGGTGTTTATAGTTGGTCTTTCACAACTTTTGATGATATATGTGGATGGGTGTGGGGTCTTGCAACGTCCACCTCCATCCGAGCACAGGAAACTCAGAACTAAAACATAATACATCCAACACATAGGCGCTGTAATAAAATGACGGAATGAACCTCTCTGTGACGCGAGAGTTAAACCTGAAATTGAGAATGGCCTTGGCTAACTTGTCAGATAATATATCCGCCCAATCCATAATCTCGCCACTACATGCCGCCTCCATTAAGGGGACCATTTCTATGGTAAAATTGGCGGAGTCATGCAATCCCCATAGCCTACACAACATAATTCCAGCATAGCAGTAAGGAGAACATAGGGAGTCAACTGAGTACTTACCCAAGGATTCATGCTTGTGCTTTGTTGGATTTTGTCTCCAGCCTCGAATTGGTTCGGACTCGGTCTCGTTCTCTGCTCGGAATTTCTCTAGAAATGTCGTGTTATACTTTTTCTCTTCTGCTGGTAGTTGATACATTTGCCTTAGATCTGCGGCTCGAAAAGAACCGAAAATCCTCCCATCTGTAGTGCTAAACATCCTATTGGTAATTGGGATTTCTTGGATTGCCCACATTACCACATCCGTATATGGGAGAATTTGCTCCCGGGCCGCTATTCTGTGCAAAAAGGAGTTGGCCAAGTCTTTTAGATTGGCCTCAGATTTGCTGGTACTATCACATGAGACTTGTATCCCGGTCACCTTTGGCTCTTCAGCTTCAATCAAATTATATGTTCCTTTCCAAGTGGCCCTGGTAAGTCCCAGGCATGTCGTATCTGATATAAGCCCTTTCTTTTTACTGCTTGAATCAACAACAGATTGCCCTGCGGCTGGCGAAGCAGTAGGCATTGTAGTCTTTTTGGACTTCTTTCCCATTCCACTCAATTTTTTCTCTGTGGAAGAATCCTGCACAGAGCGAAAGATAGGTGTAACACAGGAAACAATAACATGAATTGAATAGAGTGAGGTATATATATCTTGATGCATTCATAGTGATCGATTGACTTAAGAAGACTTTTGGATAAAATCTGTGAATAGATCGCAAGCTTGATGTTTTCATTAAATGGCCGTTAAGGCTTGTCAATCTCATTAATACCAGTCGCTTCGGTTAATGGCCGAATGATTTATTTGAAGCATGTCTTGGGCGATTTGGTGGTTTAACGCATATGAGCAGCTTTTCAAAAGATATTTCCTTAATTACGAATAAATCATATTAAACTGCCTTTATGATTTTTTACTTTGAAAACTGCGCTTTTTAATCTTTTCGCAATCGGGCGTCGGGAAAATCCTAAGTCATTGCTTTGGTTTCATTTGGAATCCCTGATCGCCGATAGCGATATCGCATCGCGTCGGGAGTAGCGAGTAGGGCCGTTTAGAATGAGGGCATGGTGAGTTGCCGATCGCCGATAGCGATATCACATCGCATCGGGCGAGAGGGAGCTTATTTGTGCTTAAGCATTTATCGCCGATTTCTGATTGCCGATTTCGCATCGCATCGAGGCAAGGGGTTGTTTAATTGTGTTACTTTATGCTTTGCCAATATTCGATAGCGAATTCGCATCGGCGGAAATCAAGATGTTCCTTAAGTTGTGCTCTCTTTGTCATTGCGATATGCGATCTTGCGATCGCTTTATCGCAATGATAAAGATAAATCGTTTTACGTTGGGGTTTTTTGATTGGTTTTATTGAAAAGGCCTTTTAATAATTTTTTCTTTTATTTCTTCGGGCCTTTTTGAAATAGAACTTTAAATTGATACCAATTTAAAACAAAAATTAAAAAGGGACCCATTTAACACAATAGTTTTGGAATAGTAATGATATGAAATGGGGGGTTGTTGTATGGCACAACAATTGGCGATTCGCTGGAAGAAATAGTTATCTCTGAAAAGTATAGAAATACTTAAAATTTTTCAAAAATAGAAATTTTATCAAAGGGGAAAAATTCTAATATAACTAGGTATATTTTGAATTAATAACCGGAGAACCCACAGTAAGAGTATTTTTATGCCAATGTTTCAAATCCCAACTGGGATCCATCATCAGGACTTTAAGAATGATGATACAAGATGAGCTGCAATAGGGAAATAAATACTTATTAAGGTTAAATTTGGAACAATACACTAGTCAGCTTTATTAATTTATTTATTTTATTTATTAAATTAATTATTAATTTAATTTAATTTAAATTGGGAATTATTTAATTATTATTACTCTTATATATTTAATTCTATTAATTTTGATAGAATAAATAAAATTGTTTAAATTAATTCTAATTAATTAAAAATTAATATTTAATTTAATTAATTTTAATTAATTTTAATTGAAATTAATAAGTTAAGTTAATTTAATTGAATTGATTTAATTTTTAATAATTTTTATTATTATTAATGGGTTTAATTAATTTTGATATCTTTATTGTACTTATTAACTTTATTATATGATTTTATTAATTTTATTAATATGATTTATAATTTTATTGATGAAAATACTAATAATCCATAATAATTATTAATTAATATTATTGATTAATTAATTAACGGAGAAAAATTAATTACTTAATAAGTTATGTATCCACATTTGTTAATTATTGATTTTTTATAATAAATGGGATAATTAATTATACTAATTATATATATATATATATATATATAATATTATATATATTCTTCGTTTTATTAGGTTTATTATTAATTTATAATTTAATTTTATATTCATTTAATATATTTATTAATGGGATATTTAATATATATTAATTAGAAAATATCCATATTTATTAATATAATCTCCTCAATTACTAATAAGACTATTAATTAGTATATATACCCTAATATACTAATATTATGAAATAATAACCCTAATAATTAGTTAATTAATTAATTAATTATGATGACTATAATTAATTAATGGGAAAATTTATACTGTTTAGTATATAAAAATTCCCATTTATTAATTATAATTAATTAATATGATGGTTAAAATATTAGAAATTCATATATTATGATGAGATTTAGGGTTATTAGGGATTTTACCTGCTTACCTATTATACCTGGGGTTAGTTTGCGATCTTGCTTCCTTGATCAAGGGAAGCCAGCTCCTGCTGATCTCCATACCGTTATCTCTGTTTAGATTATGAGGATACTTGATAATTTCAAGCGCTTCTCTGATCTTCCGTCTCTGCTGCTGCTCCTCCCTTGCGATAATCAATGCATATATGGTGCTTAGTCTTAACGGAGTGCTCAGCCAAGGCTGAAGTACGAGACCTTTCATTCTTAATATCAGCTCCATGTTCTTTGAGCCTTGTCTGGAGGGAGCAACCTGTTTCACCAATGTAGCTTTTTCTGCATGAACAATCTATTTTGTAGACTCCTTTGAGTTGATGTTTGTCAACGTCATCTTTTACAGACCTCAAACCTTGCGTAATGGTTCCAGGGGCTGAGAAATGCGTGATGATGTTTTTCTTCCTTAGAATTTTAGCGATTTTATCTGTAACTCCATGGATATAAGGTAGAAAAACTTTACCACTCTGAGGCTGGTCTTGAGCCTTAGGTTTGTGAGATAGTAACTTTCTTTCAGCTTTTTCTATGGCTCTTTTAATCTCTTGTTCCTTGTAACCTATGCTCTTAAAGGTTGAAACCAAATGCTTCTTTTCTTCGTTTAGATGTTCTGAGTCAGATATTCGAAGGGCTCTGATGGCAAGGGTGTTTAGAACACCAAACTTCTGGGCTGGGTGATGGTGGGAATCAGCATGGAGGTAACTTTCTGTGTGTGTTGACATCCTGAAGACTTTATGTCCTAAAGAGCCATCCTCTTTCCTGATGATTAGAACATCTAAAAATGGGATGCTCATGTTTTCCTCAAGTTCCATAGTAAATTTTATTTCTGGAGAGATAGAATTCAGGTGAATGAAAAACTTGTCAAGCTCAGGTTTACCATGAGTCCATTTTGTATTTGTATCGTCGACAAATCACTTCCACCATGTTGGTTTTAAAGGATATGATTCAAGGGCCTTCTTTTCAAAGTATTCCATGTATAGGTTGGCTACGATTGGCGAGAGGGGAGATCCCATTGCCACACCAGATGTTTGCTCATAAAATACACCCTGGAAGGTGAACACAGTTGACCTTAAGCAGATTTCAGCCAATCTTGCAGTCCCTAGATCAGTAACATCTTTTATAACCTGAATGGCCTCATCAAGAGGAATCTTAGTGAATAAGGATACCACGTCAAAGCTGACAAGGATGTCATCACGCTCAATCCTTTCATTTTTAATGAGATTTACAAATTCTTGGGAGTCTTTGATGAAGGAATCAGTGTTACTGACCAAGGGTTTAAGAATTTTAGCAACATACTTAGCAAGTTCATAGGTTGGGGAGCCAATAGTATTTACTATCGGTCTAAGGGGGACCCCTTCTTTATGGATCTTGGGTAAACCATAGATTCTAGGGATAGATTCACAGGAGGGGATTAATTTCTTTTTTATTCTATCGTCAAGGTTGGAATCTGTGATGATCTTTTTTACATCCTTCATGATTTTGGGGATGGGATTACTGTTCAGCTTCTTATAACTGCCACATTTTAGGTGATCATTCATTTTCTTCACATAGTCATCCTTATCCATGATGACTGCTCCTCCTCCTTTATCTGCCTTAAGAACCACAATTCTGTCATTGCTCCGCAGGTATTTGAAAGCCTTTTGTTCTTCCTTACTCAAGTAGTTTTTGGGGGTTTTGGCTTTCCTCATGATGAGAGAGAATTCTTGTCTCAATACTTCTTTCTCATCTACCGGTAGGTTATTAATACCGTCCTCAATGCTACATATCATCTTTTCAATAGGGAGGTTTTTAGGAGCCACAGCAAACCCCATGCCTTTGCTGAGAACATTAATGATTTCTGGATCAATTTCCTGAGAAGACAGATTGACCACCTTTCTTTTTAATTTAGACTCCCAGTTGTTTGCTGAAGACCTGGTACCATTTTTGGAACTTCTTGAAGTATCTTGATTGTTTCCACTAATCAAGACTTCATTGTCTGACCCATTACATTCGCCCTTGCTACTAATCTTTATTGAATCATAAGTCAGATCCTGACTTCTGCTAACACCAAGGTTCTGCGCTCTCTCACTGAAATTATTAAAACCGAGATTATCTTGTTTAACGTTACCACCTTTGCTGACTACACCATGACCCTGTGTATTATTATTAACTGCGTTATCATTGTTAATAACCATTCTATCTTTCACGTGGTTCTGCGCGCTATCATTGAGATTATTAAAACCGAAATTTTTATGTTTACCAATCACGTTGACTCCACCTTGACCCAGCGTATTATTGTTAATAGAATTGGTTCCTGCGTTATCATAATTAAATACCGTTCCATCCTTCATGTTGCTCACAACTAATGTGTTAATCTTGTTGCTCCTGGCTGCATCATTGAGATTATTAAAACCAAAATTTTTATGTTTATCAATCACGTTGACTACACCTTGACCCAACGTATTATTGTTAATAGACTTGGTTCCTGCGTTATCATAATTAAATACCGTTCCATCCTTCATGCTGCTCGCAACTAATGTGTTAATCTTGTCACTCCTGGTTGCATCATATTCCCCCGAATTAATAATGAATCCGTTGGAATTCATCGCCACTCGATCTTCTATGCTGATTGAATTATCTATATCATGGACCTGAGTTTTATTTATAATCATATCTTTGTTGTTGCTCATATCTTTATTTATTATTGTTCGATAATTCCTGCTTTTAACACCAAATTTCTGTGCATATTCATAATCCTGGGCGCCAATCACAACTGATTCCGCGCTAACTCTTGGAGATTTCTGCGTATAATCATGATCCTGCTTACCAATCACATCGGTCTCTGCGATAACTCCTGGAGGAATTAGCTTAACGGTCACTGCGTTAACATGATCAGGGGCTTCTGCGTTTTCATCACCCTGCGTACTAGTTCCATCTATCTCTGCGCTAACCACTGGAGAATTTAACATATTAATTTCACCATTTATTATTGTTCGATAATTCCTGCTTCTAACACCAGATTTCTGCGTATATTCATAATCCTGCGTGCCAATCACAATTGTTTCTGCGTTAACCCCTGGAGATTTCTGCGAATAATCATGATCATGTGTACCAATCACATCGGTCTCTGCGTTAACCCCTGGAGGAATTAGCTTGTTGGTCATTGCGTTAACATGATCAGGGGCTTCTGCGTTTTCATCACCCTGCGTACTAATTCCATCGGTTTCTGCGCTAACTACTGGAGAATTTAACTTATTAATTTCACCGGTCACTACGTTAACATGATCAGAGTCATCACTGTTTCTTACCACTTGAATCTTCTGGGTAGTGCTACTAGCTGTGCCATTCTGGGTGCGGTTTTTATTTTCTAGAATGTTGTTCAGCCCGGTGAGTGCGCTGTCTTTAACCCTGTTTATCCAATAACCAGAACCCTTAACCCTGTCAATATCCTTCATGCTTAATAGACTGGACAGTTTCTTGCACTGTCTTTCCAAAGCAATTTGTCCTTCATTTCCAGCTTTAAGAGCAATCCTAGCATCAATGATAGACCAGAGATTTTTGTTCAATCTGTTAGCTAGTTTAAGGTGTGCTGAGAGAGCCAAGCGGCCAAGATTTTCCAGAGAAACCCTAATTCTTTTAATTTCTGACCGAATTAAAGAGAAGCTTAGTTGTAAAAATGCCTTGTTGTTATATTTGTTCTGCATTCTATGCTTGACCTGTGCAAATGGAGGAATTAGATTATTGTCCCTACAGTTTTTAAGAAAATTAAGATCTGCAGCTCTTCTTGCAATCCTCACTCTAAATTTTTCGAGTAAAAGGATTTCACTCTAAACATCCCCTCCGTGTAGGGACAAGATTTTGGATTTAAGAGATCTGTGGTTTGTATCTTTTGAATTAATAACCGGAGAACCCACAGTAAGAGTATTTTTATGTCAACGTTTCAAATCCCAACTGGGATCCATCATCAAGACTTTAAGAATGATGATACAAGATGAGCTGCAATAGGGAAATAAATACTTATTAAGGTTAAATTTGGAACAATACACTAGTTGGCTTTATTAATTTATTAATTTTATTTTATTAATTAAATTTCATTAAA
>APFE031444539.1:0-20845 GCA_000404065.3 Pinus taeda
CAGACCTTGCAGGATTTTCAAATCACCTGTACACCACCTATCCCCATCTTATGTGATAATACAAGTGCAATCAGCATTTCAAAAAAATCCTGTCATGCATTCAAAGACCAAGCATATACCGATCAAGTATCACTTTCTTCGGGAACAAGTGTTGGAACAAAAGGTCAAATTGGAGTATGTTCCTTCTAAGGAACAAGTTGCTGACATTTTCACCAAACCACTGCCCAGGGAAACTTTTGAATATCTCAGACAGAAGCTGGGAGTAATGAATATATCCTCTTGCTGTTAAATCTTCAAAAAATTTTGGGTGTACGCGTGATGGATAAGGAGTATCCGCGTACATACGCCGGTCAGTACAGAGACAGTCGCGTATATGAAAGTTTGTTGGTTATCAAAAGAAGCAGGCTCTGGTTGAAGATATTTTGATAAGGGTATGACAGAGACCATTCGGCACAGGTTCAGGGGGAGCAGATAATCTTCTAATTATGCATTGTTGGCATTAGTTTAGAAGCTTTTGGTTCTAGTCCATAGCTGTAGTTGATTTCAGGTAGAACAAAGACAGAAGGTGAACAGAAGGACATATTGGTTGCTGATCTGAATGCTCACTGTCAGTTGCTGCTACTATCAGTTGTTGATAATTCGTCTCTATGTCATGTATCTCTTTCTTATATGGTGTCAAGGTCATGTAACGGCCTATTCTAGTTTCCCCACTATGCCTGGGATGAAGATGTAATACTTTTGGTCATCATATGTAAATTTCTGATGTACTCCACTTGGTTGGATGGATTATCCCCACTTGGTTGGGTGATGGATGTATGTACTAATTGGTATTATGGCTACAGTCAGGGGGAGCATAGTCAGCACAGAAAATACTCAGGGGAGCACAACCCTTTGCCCTTGATGACAAAGGGGGAGAATGATCTTGGATCTTGGTGTTGCCATCAAGTCCAAAGGGGGAGATTGTTGGCATTATGGCCCAGGTTTGGAGCTATGGCACAGGTGTTGTCCTTGATGGCAATACCCTCTCTGGTAACAGATCTCAGATCAGGCACTCAGAAAGTAGAAAAAGACATATACGCAGGTTCATCTAGACAAAGGTGCGTATAGGTGCGTATACACGCGGGTTATACATTACAAAAGCGCGTATATGTTGGTGATCATTCTTTTGGTCCATGGCAATTAGATCTTGGAACTTGAACCTATGTTTTGGACCATGGCGTCTCGTCAATTGTATCGATCCCTAGTTTTGGGCTCATGGTATTGAAATGTTATGGTTTTGGACCATGGTATTGGGGAAGGCCTAGGACTATAAAAGAGGAAGGAGATCTTGTGACAAATCACCATCTGAATGATTATTGAAGATCTAATAAAGTGCTAGAGCTGGTATATTGGATGGTGATGCAGATCTGGATCTGAAGGAAGGAGGAACTTTAGCGCAAAAGGAAGGATAAGGTCTATTCATGGGTCATAATCTTTAAGCCTAAATGATAGTATCTCTGTATGATTTTGATCTGCTTGATGTGGCGCTTGTCTGATCTGTAAGTCTGATAATCTGGGTTAATTATTGATTGAATATCTGGAAGAGTGTGTTGTCCTTTAGAGATCTATACGCAGGTTCAATGAAGCGAAGGCGCGTATACACGCCGTTTAGGGGAAGTAAAGGCGCGTATACGCAGGTTGTTCCATACGTAGATGCGTATGCACGCAAGTTGCAGACGGTTGAAATTGCGTATATGCTTTAAGTTGTGATCTAGTTGTTTCTACTTATTGCTACTGTGTTTTGGGTTCTGTTTCTGCTGTGTGGTTTCTGGTACAGTGTTCTGTGTACAGCTGTCAGAGAAGTATCTACTTGTTTCAGATCTAGTTGGTGAAAAGGAGATTGGTTGATTCTTGATGATTGTTTGATGTTCATGGATCCAATTTGAGAATTGATGAAAAGTGATCCCTGGAAGAAAGAGAAGGTTGTAGCCTTCTGTAGGCCAGCACCTACGTACTAGTATCTTGGCTAGTGCAAAATCTAAAGGGGGTTGTTGCTCCCTTCCAGAAGAAAATGGAGAACGAGAGAGAGTTGTAGCTCTCTGCAGGTTGCAGCCTGCGTATTGGTAAAAAGATTGCACCAGTACATTGTAAAAGAAGTTTTCTAATTTAAAAGGAAGATAGAGACGAATTGCAGCAGGTGGTTTTCACCCACATTGGGTTTCCACCTTATATCTTGTGTTCTTGTGTCTAATTGTCTTTCTGCTCTGTTTTATTTTCTTGTTATTTGATTTTGCATCACTGACTAACAATCATCATCAGAAAGATTAAGTAAAGTAAAAGCATGTTCTGTATACGCGGGTTTCCTTCTGCATAATCACGTACATACGCAGGTTTATTAAATTGAAGTAGTGTATATCAGTTGTTTTGAAAAAGAATAATTATCCTGATAATACTGATTCACCCCCCCTCTCAGTATTATTTTCAACAAATATATGATGGAGAGTTGAATGCAGAGAAGCTGGATAATTGGATTAGATAGATTGATGTGTATTGTAGGGTGCAGAGCATTGATTCAGACAGTAGTAAGATTCAGTTGGCCAGCCTACGCCTTGGAGGCACTACCTTGGTATGGTGGGAAGGCAGGACACAAGCTGACATGAAGAAGCATGGTAAAATTCTTTCTGTCTGGAATGAATTTGTTTTTGCAATTAAAAAGAAATTCTATGCACTAGTCTATATGCAGCAAGCCATGATGAGCTGGCAAACTCTTTGACAATTAAAAGGGAAAAGTGTACAAAGTTACACCCAAGAATTTAGGAAAAGATCTTTGATTCTAGGAATTTCTTTAGACTCACCTGAAACTTTGTTGAAGTATATAGGTGGTCTACACAACTACTTAAGGCACATTATTCTCACGTCTAATCCCACTAGCATAGATGAGGTATCTGTTCAAGCTACACATCTAGAGGCTAGAGGTAAGAATGTGAACCCAAAAGTTGGGGGATCATCGAAACCCACTGCAAGCAAGAATAAGGAGAAAAGAAAACAGAAATGGAAAGAGAGGAAGACAAATACTGTACAAAAGACCAAATATTCATGCACTCACTGTAAGAAGGATGGGCATGATGATGAACATTGTTGGATTCTACATCTGGAGCTTAAACCCAAGAATTACGATGGCAAAAAGAAGAATATTGTTGCAGCTATTCAAAAGGATTTGGGGTCAGACTCAGGAGATGAAACAACAATTGCAGCCACAGGTATAAAAGGTAAAAATTCTGAAGCATCTACTAGTAATTCTGCACAATCTACTAATTATGAAGAAAATGAGAGGAAAAGACATGAACTTTTTCATATTAGAGTTGTTTCCAAGCATCAAAAGATTGATACTTTGTTTGACAATGGCTCGCAAGTAAATTTAATTTCTGAAGCAATTGTAAAGAAGTTGGGATTACTAACCACACCTCACAAAAAGTCATATCCATTAGGTTGGTTATGTGATAAAGCACAGCTACAAGTGACTAGACAATGTAAACTTAGGTTTCCTTTTGGGTCAGCATTTGTAGATGAGGTTGAGTTAGATATTCTTCCCTTGGATATATGTGGAATTGTTTTAGGAAGTCCTTACTTGTATGATAGGAAAGCTATTTTTTATAGAGTTGAGAACAAGTATCAACTCGTTAAAGATGGAATTGAATATATTGTAAGAGCTCATAAACTCAAGAATAATTATACTCTCATAAACTCAGGGTAGATAAAAATAATTGTAAATTCATGCAAACAATTTTTACTAATGGTTGTAAAGGAAAAGAAACCTGACAAAACCAATGTATTTGAGGGCTGTAATGCTAAACAGCAAGCTGATTTAGAAAAAGTTGTTTTAGAATATGATATACTATTTCAAGAACCTAAAGTTCTGCCACCCAAAAAGGAAATAGTACATGATATTAATTTGCAGCAAGATGCTCCATTGCCTAACATCAGACTGTACAGGTTGTCTACTTTAGAGAATGCAGAAATCAAGAAGCATGTACAGGAGCTGCTCGAGAAAGGATTCATAAGACCTAACGCATCACCTTGTGGGTCTCCAATTGTCATGGTAAGAAAGAAAGATGGCTCATGGAGAATGTGCATTGATTACCGAGCACTTAATAAGATAACGATCAAAAATCGTTACCCCCTTCCTCGCATAGATGATCTATTAGATCAGTTGAAAGAAGTTGTTTATTTTTCCAAGTTCGACTTGCATAGTGGCTATCACCAGGTTAGAATTCTAGTGCAAGATGCATGGAAGACTACTTTCAAAACAAAGAAGGGATTGTATGAGTGGTTGGTTATGCCTTTTGGCTTAACTAATGCTCTTGCTACTTTCATGAGGACAATGAATGATGTACTCAGACCTTTTATTGATGATTTTTTCATTGTATATTTGGATGACATTCTTATATTTAGTAAAACATGGGAAGAAAATTTAAAGCATGTCAAGCAGACTCTATATGTTTTGAAAAAGGAGAACATTTAAAGCATGTCAAGTGCTACGAAACTGCTAAAAGTCAAGCTTTGTCTTCTGGTTTTGGCAGTCTTTTTCAAGATCAGTTTCTGGTTACAGGAAAATGTATTTTGGAATTTTGAGGGAGGATTCTCTTCATAAACTCTCCAGCTACAATAACCTATCTCACTTTCTTCATAAGTGTTTTCAGTTGGGAGATAATAAGCTTTCTTTGAGACCCTAATTTCAGAGAACGTGTTAGACTCCGTCTTGCTAGTCTGTTGTCTTGGAAAAGAGAAATGCAACAAAATGTGTTGGGTCCTGTTGTGGAAACTATGTTATTAGCTGTAGAAAATGGACTGGACCACAAAATATTTTGCTGCTTGTTTTTTTTTTTTTTTTTGTCTTTCTCGCTGATGCCACTAGGGAGAATAGATGGTTGGCAGCATTAATGGCAAAATTCGAGGTAACAGGCAAGAACAAAGAAGCATCACCGATAACTGCACTATCAGCTAGTTGTCTGTTCATGTGCAAATATTCATATCAACAGAATGCTTCCAGTTACAAAATTGTTGAAGACGACCTTATTTCTTGGACAATAAGCTTGCTTGTGGCATCGATATCAGCTTCTAGAAACAGTTTGCATGATACCATTGAGAGTCTGTTGTCACAAAAAAGAACTACTTTGGACCATATACTTTGCATTCCCATTGTCTTTTCATGGCATTCCACAAGCCGATGTGTTCTTGGAAAACAATACACTGGATGGGTTCAACATTTTACATAACAGCAATTCTTTATTTTGCAGATCTGGACAGGCATTTCCATTCTTCAAAATATTGCAAATGCTCTGAGACTTGTATGTACAGGAACTGAAAGGGAATCCAATACAGCTTATGGTTTCTGTCATCATTTAGAAAAAAAAAAAACAACAAACATCCTACATTGTTACTACCCCATATGTAGACTTTGGTAGAATTACTAAAGGAAAAGATGCTAGGAATGGGAAAGGGAGAAGGTCATGGTTGTTCCTTTGGGCATGCTTTATATCTTGTTGCTGGATTATTAGATGCACTTAAACCACATATTTTTGATATGTACAACAGTAGTCCTTTTCAGCATGATGCAATGTACTCAGGATTAATGGAAATAGAGCCATGTAGATTTGAGGAACCTAGAAAGGATGTGTATGAAAGCCCAACTTTTTGCAGAAGGAGCCTTCTAGCGATAATGGATATCTGCTTTGAATTTCTAAATAATCTAGATGCGGTTAATTTGGCACAATACCTGAGGGTTGTTTTGAGATTGATTGATTAAGCATTGTGTACATATTGTCAACAGACATCTCTGGAACTACACAGAGCCAACATATCAGCGATATATGGTTCGCTTTATCTTCATGGTGTCGGCATATGTGACAATGTCATTCATGTCTCTGGTAATGGGCGATAATTTTCTTTCTTTATGTCTAATATGGGTGGATGGTCCTAGCGCTGTAGTCACAAGTTTAAGTGGCCAAGTATTGAAGTCATCATAGAATCTAATGACATGTTGTATTCCCCCTATTTCTCTTGATGGGCGTCGACGTTGTAAGCAGGGTGCATTGCAGACTGTACTTGTTGCAATTACATTTATTTTGTATGCAAAAGGAAAGTACGAGGATGGAAATTTCAGTGCCAAGGAGTGCTAGTTTTTCTTGCAACAAAGTCTGGCACGATTAAAAGTGCAGAAGATGCTGCTGATATTCAGAATTTTGTCTTGAAATTGCTATTACTGCGGTGGGACATTTGTATGCATTCCCATATAAAGTGTATGCTGAAGCAAACATAGGAGCATCTAGTGGTTTAACTAGGAGCCTTGGCCATGCTTTGAAGTTCAATGATTTTACCATGACACAGTACATCAGTTTGCCCCAACGTATCATGATTATATCCTTTACAACAATGAAGGTGAAGAAGGGACTTGCAGCAGGACAGTATGTAGCTTTTACAAGGGAAATAGTTGTTTAGGATCGGGGATTATTATTGATTCTTGGGGAGATCATGATTTCCCAGTTCACTCTAAGGCTTTGAGATCGCAAGAATAAAAGACAAATCTGAAACTAACTGAGCCAGTTAAAATATAAAATCGGGAATCCTATCCGCTTAACACCTTTACTGCTATGTGGACCTGCGTTGAAAGTCCAAAGCCAAGAAACAAATTATGTATGTGTCAGCGCCTGGCATTGACGTGGTGTTTAACGCCTGGCATCCCTGTTTTGGTGGCTATGCCAATATTGATGAAACCGATGAAGTAGGGATGAATTTGATGGATCTAAGGGAAAGAACTTGGTCGAAGGAAGCCATAGAGGCCACTGCTCCAAACTTGGAAGAGAAACTTGGATCATTGGCTCCATCGTATGCTCTTGCTGGTAGTTTGAGCTCATATTTTGTAGACAGGTTCATTTTTGATAAAAAAACAAAATGTTTGGTTATCCAGTGGTCTGGAGACAATCCAAATAGCTTGGCAGGTTTGGCTTTGAATCCTCCTGGAGACCTTGCAATCAGTTTGGGTACAAGCGATGTGGTTTTTGGAATTACAATTGAACCACACCCTGGCCTAGAAGGACATGTTTTACCCAATCCTGTTGATCTAAATTGCTATATGGTGATGTTGGTTTACAAAAAGAGAAGAGATTCGAAACCACTATGCAAATGGATCATGGGACACATTCAACAAATTAGCAGATCTGATTTGAAATTGTTTCAATCTGATCTTGAGAACACCGTGTCAGAGGATTCAACTGTTTTTGAAGAAGTTACACGTGAGCATTGTGAAAAAGAAGTAAAGGATCTAGTTTTATTAAAAATCGGTGTTATTCAAATGGAAAATCTAACCTGGCAATGAAAGGTGAAAAGTAAAGACCCGAAACAAACACAGAATATCAACCATAAGCAGAAGAATAGGATTCAATTTCCTATTTATGACTTCAGATTTCCTTATTTGAATGGCCAACGCATTTCCGGAGATTTGGGGCACAGTTATAATTTCCAGAATGTGCAAAGTGGCATACAAGATTCGAGTGCTTATGTTTATCTTCAGTAAATGGGATTGACACTTGTGATGCCACCTCTTCATCAGATTCAGCAAATTCGAGTAGAAGGAGCTCTATTCTATCTTCAGAAGCGCTGATTGTTTCTTTTTTAGTTTTATTTATTAATAATGATAAAACAAATCCCTTGTCTTGGGGCCGATTTGTTTTTCCCTTAGCATAGTTTTATTTAATGTATGAAAAATCATTTTGTTAGGGAGAGAGAAAGAGGGAGGGGGAGAGAAGAGTTCTGAGAGCTGGTGGAGAACAGAGCTTTCATTGTACAGATTTTGACAGAGATTTTAATCAAAAAATGCAGCTCTGACCCCTGAGATTCCTGTGGTATGACAATTTAGCATAAGTTTTCCTTCTATTTCATATGTAACCTGTTATGTTTTCATTTCGCTTCATGATCATTTCCAACTGAACAAATGAAGTGTTTAGGTAGAATTCATAATATTTTATGCTCTGCCTATAAGTTTGTTCATATTTAATTTTTTCTTCTGTTTGACAAGGATTCATCTTCTATGCCCTTGTCAGCTCCTCAGCAGTCTTGACATTCCATTTAATCTCAATTTTATGTTAAATTTCTAGCCTACCTTGCCTTAGGGGATAATCTGTGTTCTTGATTACATTTCTCTGCTCAAGCTGTTACTTTTCCTATGCAGCCCAGAAAAAACCCCATCATTTTATTAAAAAACCCTTTTTATCAATTCACTAGCCTAAAATTAGTGTTCTTTATTGGTTATCTCTGCCCTTTGAAGATCTTTGCCGAGATAGACCGGAGAGAGCCCTCTCCTGCCCCGTAGGGCTAGCTACGAGGCTAAGTGGTTTGATGTTGCCTTGAAGTTTACCTTTTTCAGCGTGAGGTGAAATTTCAAGCGCTAACAGAACGGATTTTTCCTGTTTGACGCGTGTTTTTCAAGGACAGATTCTGGACAGCTGGGGAAGTGTTTTAAAAAACCAAGAGAGTTTTTTATTCTAGACGACATGGACTACAAAAACCTCCTTCAATTTCTTAAAATATGTCATGAGTGAGAAGATAAGGGCTCTGTCACAAGTGCCATTTTCAAGGATCCTAAGCCTAAAAACAGGGAAACATGATCCCTAATTTCTAGGGTTTGTCATCAGCAGTCAGGTGACAACGTGGGAGGCTTCATCAAATTCGACTTCATGAGGATGCAGCTATTAAAGAATGCATTTAAATGTTTAGATAAGGTTGTTGTAATCATAATAAGGAGTTACACTCCTAGTTGTATTAGGTCTCTAGGACTGCTAGTTAGCTGTCAAATGCATTTAAAGGTTTGTTTTATGGTTAGAATAGGTGTCATTGTTGGAAAATTCGAATTCTCTTGATGAGGGATGATGGAATACATGTTTTAAATGCTATATATAAAGCAAGACGTCAAATTAGCAAAGGGTTGGAGACTTTTTGGCTTAGTTGCTACTCTATGTGCAGACTATGTATATTTTTAACCTAATGCAGATTTCTACTTAGACAACTCAAGATTAATGAAGAGTTCTTGTATGTTCTTGTTTTGATGGCATCTTCCAATACTTACATTGCAGTGGTGTTTACTTATGATACTCATAACTCATCAATGATGCTCTGACTTCCTTCATAGATAAACTATGTTTCACTGTTTTATATTTTCATTTCTACACTTGAACTCTATAATGCCTTGACTTCCATGCTAGGTAGAATGTTTTGGCTTCACTACTCAGGATTCAAAGAGAGTTTTTAATGTCATATTGTCTCATGGATTTCCTCTTTCACTTACTTGCAGTGGTATGAATACATGTTACTTAGAACTCATCAATCATGCTCTAACTTCCTTCATGTATTTATAAACTGTGTTTCCTTGCATTGTATCTTTGTCTTGTTGATGCATAAAAACTCTCTATGCCCTGACTTCATGTTAAGCTGATCTTGCTGTGGTACTGAAACATACTTTGACTCCATAGCCCAATGGTAGCCAGTCTTCATCTTTCAACCTATAAACATATACAATCACAAACCATAGAGTTAGCCATTTATTCATATCTTTAATCCAAATCATTAACCCTTTGAGAGAGCCCTCTCAGGCTGAGGAGGCTAAGCCTTAGCTAAAGATTGGTTTGAAATAGTTACACTGAGATAGTCTGATCAGCAGCCTATCAGGGACCTACTTGGTGATAACATAAGGAGTACCAATATTTCTGAAGGAAGGAAAAGGACTAGGATTCCCTTCAAAAGGGATTCCTTGATTGGTGGAATCCGGATTTGTCTCCATATATCTCAACCTAAGATCAACTAAGGAACAGGTATGTTATTCTGAATTCAATTAATTTTAATGACGCTTGGACACAACTTTGTTTTTTCAGTTTTTAAGAGTCAATAAAAAGCTAAAGATGGCTCTAGTCTCCTTCGATTTTTAATGAACCTGAAAGGACAATCAGATGGACCTTTTCTTTTAAGGAGTCCAAAAGGAACGAAAGTGACTACTCTAAAAAATCTAGACAGAGGGATTACCAAACCAATCGCAAAACTGCAATATACACCTTGGTGATAAATTAAAGAGAAATTACCAAGGACTTATGTACAGCACTCAATCTTCTCGAATGTTGTGTTCAGTGCATTTCGATAAATAAGGCGGTAGACTCAGTTTCCTATGGATAAAGGATTTAATCCTCGTGTGGTCTCCCAATATATACGCGATGGTACGAGGAGCACAAGTCCGTGCTAGCATTTGTCGTATCAAGGAGGAGGAATCACCCAACCTTCAATGAAAATGATAGCCACTAGTTTTGTTATGAAACCAGCTCACAAAAAGATAGAAAAGATATTTGAACGCCTTAGAATTCAACCTCTTCAAGGGGGCAACCTCCTTTACATTACACAAATGAACGATTCTTGGATGATACAAATGAAAAGACCTCCTTTCTATATATAGGAGTCTAAGGGATCATAATATAATCAGAGCCGACATAACGATAATAATGTAAGGGCACAATAATAACAATAGTGGGCTTCTATGGGGCACAATAGTAACAATATGGGCACTACATGGGTACATCAATATAATAAGTGGGTTGTACTAATAATAATAAGGGGTTACACTAGTAGTATAGGGGCCTAACATGCCCCTCTCCTTCAAAAAGTGTTGTCATCAACGCTTAAGTAGTTCTTGATGCCTCTGTATAAAAAAATTTTCCTCCCATGTGGAATCTTAAGTGGGTAAGTTCTTCCACTTGATGAGGTACTCTGTAATTGATCAATTTCGTAGCTGTCGGGTTCTTGTTTCTGTGACTGCTCCAAGTTCCAATATGATTTTTCCTTCCTCTTCAATTTCTGGCAATATTGTTTGAATTGGGATCTTTTGCAACTTTTGAATAAGTGGCAATACTTCTTCGTCCTTCTTCCATTCATCCCTTGCTTCGTTTATCCAAGCTGGTTGAATAATAGAAATAGCACAAAACAATGCTTCCACATCCTCATCCTTTCTTGAGAGTGCATCTGCAACAAATTTTTTCTTCCATTTTCTATAGATGATGTCAAAGTCATAACCCAACATATTTGTGACACATTTTTTCTGTTCTTCTAAAGATAATAGTTGTTCTAAAAAGTATTTAAGACTATCATAATCCATTTTTACCTTGAAGTGTATTCCCATTCGATAAGGTCGCCATGTTTTAAGTGCATGTGGTATTGCCAACATTTCCTTCTCAAAAATAGCTTGCTTGAGATGTAGTAGTAAAAATACCCAATCACCTACATCAAAACATTTTTCACTACGATGTTGATCTACCTCTTGTTTCATTCGATTTTGCACCAAAGTTGCATTATCCTTTAAAAGTTGGAGAACTTGTTGTTGATGCACGATGTGATCTTTCACCACTTGAGCCTTTTTCTTCTTGATATGTCCTTCTATCTTTGGAGTTTGAGGAGTGATAATTTCTTTGAATCCTTTACAAGATATGGTTGGATTCATTTCTTGATGCTCGATGTGATCTTTCACTTCTTGAACATTTTTCTTCTTGATATGCCCTTCTATCTCGATAGTTTGGGGAGTGGTAATTCCTGCCAATGCTTTACAAGATATGGTCTGATTCATTTCTTCTATCTCTGGGGTTGGATCCTGGTGTATATCCTCTTATTTTGATGTTTCTTGATCCTTTTCTTCCTCCTCTTCATATTCTATGTAAAATAATTTCTTCTCAACACACTTATGACCTTTACTGCATTTGCTATCACAATTGTAACAAAGACCTTTTTCTCTTTTTTCTTCCAATTGTTGTGGTGTAACCCCTGTAGGTTGTGGAAGGCTAGGAGAAACAACACTTCCATCTTTATAGTTGTGAGGGGTATGCTTCCTAGTTTCCATAATTTTGATTTCCACTATGTCACAAAGCCATTTTACTCTTTCTAGTTGTTGTGGTGTTTCTCTAAAGAAGGTGTTGCTCTTTGTATCCTCATAATGTGCTATCATTTCCTCCATGAAAATTGACCACGTAATAAGTTTTTTACAAGAAAAAAGCCCTTCATACCATACAAATTCATTCGGTTCTAAATATGAAGATGCAATACATATCTTTTGTAACAGTGGTACACCATGTAGATGAAAATATTGCTCCATCTGAGGTATCCAATTTACGGGATCCTTGCCATCAAACTTCCTAACCTTGCTTTTTCTTGATTTTAGGAGCTCGATTTTGAAATGATTGTGAATCTGTACTTTTGTATTTGTAAGTTCTAAAATTTCAACCTGTAGTAGCCCTTTACATCCTCTTTCCAATGCCACTAGTCTGATCCAAAGTGGATTCTCCAAGAAAGAGTTATGTACAATCTCCCAAGGTGACCTGATTATACACCTTTCTAGAATAGTGAACTTGTATTAAGTGCCACGTGTCACTGTTTTGACCTTTGGCACTGAAAATATAAACAAGAAACTAGAATCCATTCTCTTTCTATACCTTCTTATGAAATTTTAATCCGATTCTCAAAGAGAAAGTTATGACAATTTTCCCCAGGTCACTTGTTTGGAATGTAATTCAGGAATCTACAAAAATTCCAAATTCCTGAGATCATATCTCCGCAAATATAGCATGAAAAGCTATGAAATTTGGACCTGAGATTCAGTGCAATTTCTTCTCAAATGGGTGTTTTTTAGTTAGCTTATGAAACATTGCAGAAAAAAATTATAGTGAAAATTCCACGATGACCTGTTTGTAGCAGCGAAACCTTAGAATTCAAAGCTCTGATACCAAATGTTATGAAACCAGCTCAAGAAAATATAGAAAAGGTAGATCAATGCCTTAGAATTTAGCTTCTTCTAAGGTGAAACCTCCTTTACATTACATAAATGAACAGTTCTTAGATGATACAAATGAAAAGACCTCCTTTCTATATATAGGAGTCTAACGGGTCATAACATAATCAGACCCGACATAACAATTATAACGTAAGGGCACAATAATAACAATAGTGGGCTTCTATGGGGAACAATAGTAACAATATGGGCACTACATGGGTACATCAATATAATAAGTGGGTTGTAGTAATAACAATAAGGGGCTACACTAGTAGTATAGGGACCTAAAGTCCAAGGTAAAACTGTCAACCTTCAATATAACCAACATATAATAAATTTTCAGCAGCAAGAACATTGGGGATGTTTCCAGTAATGTTTTTTTGGTGAAATATATATCTCTATATATTTGAATGTTTTTTTGGTGATTATTTACGGTGTAGAGGCTGGTGATGTCAACATTGATGTTTTTCATTTGGTAAGTCTTTAAAAGTATACAACGAAAATATAAATACTTGGAGAAGAAAAGGTATTTTAGCCTCTTTAAGTAAATTTTAATTATGTTTTTTTGGAGTAAAGTTTTTATTATATTGATCTGTTTATAAAGGAGAGTCATAATCATGAAAATATTTTTGATGTGCCTCTTTTGAATTTCAGTTATCAACAAAGGGCTATACTTGATGTATGACTTGTGTTTGACATAATTTTACATGGATCAATGGGTCATATCACAAACACATATTTGGTGGTTGGCTACCGCATTTAGGGAAAGGGCACGTGTTTCGTTTCCTCCCATTTGGTTTTCCCTGTCTTTGACCCAACTACTCTTAACCCTACCTCTTGTCACATTTAGAATGTTTTGAATGCATCTCACTACTCTCTCCTTTACTATATTTTAAAGTCCTATTCAGATCCATCTAACCCAATTTATTAAAATATTTGGTCATTCTGTGATTCCTTTTCATGGGGCTTCCCCAATTCGAATGATTGTACTTCAAATCAAAAGTAAGATTAGAAACATCACAATTGTTATGTTCATAATTAGGTTCTTATTGAAAGATGATATATGATGCAATATTCATCAAGTGCATCTGCGTGTGAGATGCCATATGCATTAGGCCCATTTGTGTGTCTCACATAATGTCCTGGCTATGCCGCTTTAGGTCAGAAATACAAATATCATATTACCTTTATATGAGGAGTACTAAGCACAAATTTTCCAAATGTATAGCCTTGATAACTATGCTACACAACACCCATAATTGTGAAGATACATATAAACTACTTAAATTTTAATGTAGATGAGATACCTTCAATTCACCAAATAGCTCATATTTCATTTTGTGGAAAAGGTATATTATTCTAGCTTCTTTGTGTCTGGAATAATAAGTGATACTCATGAATATGATATTGAAAAGTCTCATTCTAGGTAGTATGACCATGTGCAATCCTATTATTACACCACTTCGGCCTGATTAAAGGAGGGGCTCAGAAAAATCAACCTTTTACCTCCCTTAGGTCCATTAACCTCAATTAGTAATTCATTCACTTGAACCAATGGCAAAAAGAGAATGTTGGGATTTTAATATTAGTCTATGAGTTTGTAATGAATAGGCATATATCAAGAAGAATAAGAGAAAAGAATCATTTAGAAAGACAAACATGTTTTAATGGCCTCATATCTTAGAGAATAAATATTTTCCTTGGATTTGGGGAAGATATTTTTAGTAGTAAATGTTTATGGACCATATCAAGAAAGGATCACTTTTTAAAAAAAATTATAAATCTAAAACTTTTAGGAAATATAACTATGATATTAAGGTGAAGCATCAATATTACAACAAAGAAAACAAAGACAATAGGAAATGAGTCTAGCTCTGGCAGACTCTCTGCACAATTTTGAGGGAGTTGGCCTTGTTGATTTTGAGTCCACAAATATGGCTTCAACCTAGAGTAAATGAAGCATTGGAAGGTAAATGATAAACAAAAGGTATATAGAGTCCTCATGTTTAAAGCATTCATGAGAAGCTATTAAATAATGAGATCATGGATTGATGCAAGAGAGGATTAAGACCATTTCCTAGTTATGTTGTAAATTGAGGGGAAAACAAGCTCCATAGTCCTTTCAAATTCAACCCAACCTAGGTCAAATATCAAGGGTTCATAAACAAGCCCCTCAATCCTTACAAATTCAACTCTAGATGGGTTGAATATGAGGGTTCATAAACCTTGTGTATGACTAGGTGAGATATGATGGTAATCCAGTGGAGTCAACAAGTTATCAATGTTTTGTTCATTAAAAAAGATTCAAAGGGATTGTATCAAATGTGATCCTAGCACAACACTATTAAAAACTTTATTAGGTTGTAGTGAGCATTAGGAGGATCTTCATTTGTTAAAATAATTTATAGGTGGGTCCTATATTATGTAGGGGGAATATGACAAAGTCTTTGTTGAAGATGTCTGCACACATAATAAAAAGTGTAGGCTTATTAGGCAGTGGGTCTATTTGCAGTGCGTATGGGTGTGACCTCCATTATTTTGTATCCCCAAAATATTGTAGGACTGGAAGCATTTAGGCACTAACTTCGTGTAAGGGTTATGGTGGTAGAGGTACTCTTATTATAGGCTCACTAGATGAGAGTCCCTCAAAACTCAAATAAACAAGAAAAAATCCAAATCCGTAATAAATATATCAAACTTTCCCACAAATATGATTCCAAAGCCACAATTGTTTATTGCTTGAAAAATATTCTACAAATATTTATGAGTAAGATCCACAGTATTTATGGATATATTTGCAGAAATAATTTGTGTACCATGTAGTTAGCTTGCTTGACAAATCTCCAATTTTTTTTAGAAAAATATAAAATATTTGAATATTATTTTTTGCAAATAAGAATGAGTATTTTTATGATGCAGTTAACATGCCTGACAAATCTCCATTTTTTCTACAAAAATACAAAATCCTTCATTTGAATGGTACTGGAATCGGTGTGGGCATATTACAAGGAATGACATTTTAAAATGGATGGGGAGACAATGTAGAGAATATATTGGGTATGATTCATTTGTTTTTGGAGATCCTTTAGGAACCAGATATATCAGCTTTGGAAACGTTTATAGGATCAATTCCTATGTTTTTCTAATTTTGTCATTCTTTCACCTCATAATTATGTTGGGGAAGAAATTTTAGGAATGCCAAACATTGGTGGGTAGGTAAACAAACTTTTTATAATTGCAATGCCCATTCAATGATATCCTCTCATTATTGTCTGATTGTATTTTGAACTTTTACTTTGATTTTGTTTTGTATTTTAACTATAAAATTAAAAATATTTCATATCATATCCATTTAAACAATATCCAAAACTTGAAGATAATATTAGTATTATAGTTGTTTTGTGTTAAAATATTTTCGTGACTATATGAAAAAAATAGTTTCATGTTCTTATTTGAGCACAAGTTTTTTATATCCTTAACCAAGTTCATGCATTAGAGAATGAAATGATGTTGAGAATAAAAAAAAAAGGATTAGGTGTCACACCTTAGATAATTTTGGTAAAGTTTTGCTATATTACACACATTATTTCTATTGTATTTAAATTAGTAGTGACCTTATTTGAGAAAAATATTTTCCTTCTCTATTGTGCCTTTAGGTTCAATGTTATCTTGTATTTTGGTTTTCTAAGTCCTTATATTTTATATTTTTTGTTTGTTGTTTTTTGTTACAAGGTGACTTGGTTGATTCTTGAGGCCCACGGTACAACATGTAATCAACAAATTTAAAAACCAGTGGAACACAACATTATTGTTCACTTTGGGTGCCCTTCAGAATAGAAAAAGGAGTTTTATTCTCTTGGGTTTCTCAATTTGATATGTGGCCTCACCTGGAAATATTTTCAAAGATAAAAGATGATGTATTATTAATATTGAAATGCATAGTTTTTTTCTTGCTTGAGTTTGTAGGCACATATCGTTTATAATAGTGATGCAATTCAATGTGTACAATGTTGTAACCTGATTGAAAAAATAAACAAAAGAAATAAAAAACCTTCTGACATGAAATGTTATCAATGTAGAAAAATGTCATCATATACAAGCATATTTGTTGGTTTTATGCCCCTAGTAGACTAGATGGAATTGATTTTGACAAAGGTGATAACTACAAGGTAGGTTAAAGTAGAGATTTATTGTTCATTACAAGAAGTGGCTACCTTATGATTCCTTAGTTAGAAGTCACAAACTTAGCCTTATTCCTCTTATCTTCTCCCAGCCCCATTGAAGCTTGGAGTTCCCCCATGCATGCTTTTATCTATAGTTAGAGCTAGTTAACCTTATTGTGATTGTTGATGAAATTGACCCATCAAAGTCAAAAGAGATGGAAGTTTCTGAACTTGAAAAAATGCATAGACTTATCAAAGAGTATAAACCGAATGGTCAATTTTGATGAATATGTGCATAAAATAATATATTACAAAATGGTGAGTTGTACTAGTACATTTGTGACATAGGAGGTTCCTTTATACAAGTTAGCCTTTTCCCTTGTCAAATTCTAGTTGTGTCAATGAAGGATCTATAATTTCACCTAGAGTAGCCAAGTCCTCTTTACAACTCAATATGCATGAAAGATATACCTAGGTGTGGGTTCTATAAATAAATTTAAAGAGGCTAGGTAGACGCTAAGGTCAATATAGTTGAGATGTGTCACTAGGTAAAGATTATAAATAAAAACAAAACACAAAAATTGCAGTGGCCAATAATCCCCCCCCAAAAAAATTAGATAATAGTAATCATATATCTATATATATATATATATATATATATATATATATATATATATATATATAATATATATATTTGTATTTGGCTTTCTATCTCTCTCCAAGATTAATAAATCTAAGGTTAAGATGTCTTTATGTTTGTTCAATCATTCATCTAGAAATGAATTGAATTGAGTCTATCATAAACATGAAAATTCGTTGTCTTGTTTGTTTTTTTTTTTCGTGTGAGAATCCTCTTCCTATCACTCATTTTCTTGACAACAAGATCTACCACAACCATGACAACCATTTTAATGATGTTTTGGAGCATTGGGAGTATAATTTAGTGAATTTTTAGAAAGAGGATAATTATGGGAAGTGAGAAAAAGGTTATGGGCAATGATTTCTTTGGTAAATTACATCTCTAAATAGTGATATTCATGTCCCTTAGGCAAAATTCATTTCTTTTAAAGGTTTTGTTTTTTCCATGTCTTTTGAGTTAGTTTATTGATGTGGTTTGGATAGTGTTCCAACAAAAGTTCTCTTCCTTTAGGAGGGTTGTAATTAGAACATTGTATAATAGTGTTAAGTATAATAAAATGTGCCATACTTTAGTGGTTTGTACAATAGTTTTGAGGGTACATTAGTATTTCTAGAGGAAAGAGATGTGGTGTTGTAGGGTGTAATACTGCTCCCTTTCCCATATACTATCAAAGGTTCACAAATACAGACTCATTCTTATTTTTACCTCGATAAGAAATTGATGACAAATTTGTATTTTGTAGTGATAAGGATAGCTATGTATTGGAGCTTGACCTTGAGACCTCTAATGCATCCTTTCGTTGCCCAACATGGTCATCTTCCATTGGTAATGGAATTCAATTTTTGAACCAACATTTTTCTTCAAGAAAATTTCATGATAAAGAAAGAATGGAACCATTGTTGGATTTCCTTCAAGCACAAGAATACCAAAACCATATCATTTTTCTTTCCTTAGTTAATATATTGCAACATTATATTTGATAGTCAATTCATTATTGTTTTATGCATAATCAATATTTAGAAAATAGTAGAGAATGATGGCATGTCTGTTTTAGAGATACATAACATGAATTGATTAAATTTTTACAGGCTATTTCGATTCTCATCTTTATATTTCACTTCTTTAGCGAAAACTATATATTCAAATACAAAATCAACTAAAATAAAACTAAAATGGAGAAGCTTAATGATGAATATGTCACTATGTTTCTGAATTATACTTGAATTTCAGTGGTAATAAGGTGGATTTGTATATCTATTTCAACGCCAAATTGACATCACAATAAACATATGAATATCCAATTAAATATGAGCTGAATATGGTTCAAAGAATCTCACCTTTAGCATAATCACGTGTCAATGTACTTTCTCAGGTGTGATGTTTTATTAGAGGCATTGCTTGTTTGTTTGTTTTGGTTAGAAAGGGTTTGGTCTTCGTTTTATATGACTTTCAATTTATCATATGTATCATGTTGAGAAATGGCAAAGAAAAATGTGTGGTATTTATCTTGTAGAAATTGATGTTAAATGAAACGATACAAAGTTTAACCAAGCTATAGTTCACTTTAGTAAAGGAAGAGGAACATCTTAAAAATATGGCTAACAATACATCATATATAGAGATTGAACATAATTAATATATGGCTTTTTTGTTTGCAGATATATTACTTTTTCCAACCAAGACATCACAACAAGAAATTATCGATATTTTAGAAATTATTTGAGGACCTCATTGAGGTAAATTTCTCTAATTTCCTACTTAATTGATTCGTTATAATGACATGAAGGCTCTAAATATGAATTAATATGTTTCTAAAACAAATCACTTTCAAATTTTATAGATATAAAAGATAAAAACAAATGCTAATGCCTTTGTTTTATTGTTACTTGAATATAGTGTGCAAATATTATAGGAAAAGTGATTGGAAAAAGGATGGGGAGACAATGTTGAGCATGTCTTGGAAATTATTCATTTGCTATTGTAGATCCTTAAGGCACCCGGGCAATTGACTTTGGAAGTGTTTTTCATAGGGATTCCTATGATTTTTAATGTTGTGATTCTTTCATCTCATGGTTATTTCGGGAAATAAATTTTTTTAGGAATGCCCGACAAGACATCGGTGGATAGGTAAACAATTTTTGTATAATTGCAATGTTCCTTCCATGATATCCTATATGTATTAATGTTTGATTATATTTTGAACATTTATTTTGATTTTGTTTTGTATTTTAAGTATGAAAGTGAAAATACTTGGTATCATGTCCATTTAACCAGTAGTCAAATCTTCAAGATGAAATTAGTATTACACGATATTGATAGAAATCCTTTTAGTTGTTTTGTTTTAAATTATTTTCGTGACTATTAGAAAATTTTACTTTCATTATGTTATTTGAGCACATGTTGTTTATATACTTAACCAAGCTCATGCATTAGATAATGAAATGTTGTTGTGAATAAAATGACAAGGATTAAACATTGTTAGCGCTTGAAATTTCACCTCAGGCTGAGAAAGGCAAACCTCAAGGCAACATCAAACCATTTAGCCTCGTAGCTAGCCCTACGGGGCAGGAGAAGGCTCTCTCCGGTCTATCTCGTAAAATTTTCAATGGATGAGATGACCAATAAGGTAACACTGATATTAGGCTAGTAAACTGATCAAAGAGTTTGATTTGGGTTTTTTAGGGTTTTTGGTGGCAAATTGAGGAGAGGGAAAATTTGGCTGCGGGGATGGGACACAGTTTCTGCAGGGGAGTCTTTGGGGCGAGGTAGGAGACAGTACTGATGCCTTTGACTGAAGTGAATGATCAAGAATGATAGAGAGAAGCTAAAGAGAGCAAACAATAAATTTGAATTCTCCTTAAACAGTAGAAAACATCAAAATTAAACAAACTTAAAAGCAGAGCATGACAGCATGAATTCTTACTTTAACACTTCATTTGTTTAATATGCAGAAGAAAAAAAGGAAATGATTCACATAACACACTTACAGGTACATAGAGAAACACACCATCAATACATGTAACCACAAGAATCCCAAAAAGGACTGCAAAAACCCTGGTCTTCCTTAGCCAAAAATTGTAGAGATACAGTGAAATAATACAATGATAGCTTCTCCCTCAAGAGTCCAACCATTACAATGAGTAAGAAAGTACATAATATAGATGATCTAACCTCTTTCCCTGCCTTCATGGGTCGAGCTCACTATCCTAGGAG
>APFE031444542.1:0-17725 GCA_000404065.3 Pinus taeda
ATATATCTATAATTTTTATTTAAAAAAATAAGCCCTTTTAAAATAATTCGGATTTTAGGCTGAAAGAGACAAATTAACTAGGCCACAAATTCGCCCAAAATCTGGCCCAGGTTGGCCGGAATCCGGTGGCCAGGTTCTATCCAAATTGTGGCCTCCTTAAGCCTGGCCAGTCAGCAAAATGTCAACCAAACTTTGATTGCTTCTAAATTTCGCATACGGACTCGGTTTGACAAACCGTTCACATTTCCGTGATCAGGACGACGAGATCTTCACTCTGGTCCTAGTTCGAAATCATTATGATCAATTTTTATTTTCAAGCTTCCATCAGCCCTCTTTGTCCTATGTGTGTCTCTAGAGCCACTTGGATCAATCCTCCCCACTGAGGAGCTTTTGGTCCTCCAAAAGCATGAAAAATAATCTACAACTTATCTATACCTTATCTGCATCACCAGCATCCTGAAAGGTCTTGCGTCCATCTCCTTCACCTTTGTTTCGGAGCCTTAAGCGACGAGCCAAAACCTGCTACTTCTGCAACCTGTAGTACATTGTTTTGCAAATTACATGCTTGACTTTCATGACCAACTAATAACCTGTGTCCCACACTTGCCACGAGTTTATAACACATACTCGGTGGTTAAGTTTACAAGAAGATGGACACAATACCCCAGCTATAAAATCAAGGCTAGCATATCATTGTTGCTTCAACAAGTGATGGAAAGCTCATCATCACTTTTACATTTTAAAATGCAAAAAATGATTTACAAAAGCACGACCATGAAACCTAACATATCTAGAAACCATTTTTCACTTATCAAGGTGAATGGGTCGCCTCCTTGTGGCGCATTCGTTTTTCGAACAAATGTTTCATCTAGTTCATGTACCGTCGCTTTGTCTTTAAGGCACTGCTCTGGATGGAGCCTCCAACATGTGGCTCTTTGGTAGCCACTTCTATTGCAATGACTACAATACATCTTCTTCCTCCATATTTTCTTAACCTGTTTCTTTACCTACTGTTGTGAGGGTCTTTCCTGCCTCATCCTTTTGTGTGCTTCCATTCTTTTCCAACACTTCGAAAATGTATAGTTATGTAATCCACAAAAGGTACATGTCTTTATGCCATGTTTTACGTACATCATTAAACACATGATCATAATCAAAATGAACATTTGAATGTCGAGAGTGGTTATACCTTTCCTTGTTGTTTCTGGTGTAAGTATGGTGATGAGAGCTTGCCTGAGCTCTGTCCCTGCAATGGGCACTGCCATGGGATGATGGGGATGTGTTCCCATCATTCTCTTTCCTTGACGATTTCGATGATGTCTCAGAAGAATCTGACACCTTCGAGCATTCTCCTTCAGTGTATCTTGAGCATGCAGATTGAGGTCTCTGCACAACCTCCATTGGTTGAGTTATGCCTTGGTTATTAACGCCAAGTTTTTCTTCTTCCTCGTGCCTCGTCCTTGTAAGGAGCCTCATGTTTGTCCTTGTAATTGGGATCTCCAAATATCCAACAGAAATCATATTATGTGACAATGAAACTGAAAGGAAATCAACATCTTTTACCTCCTCTGTCGTTTTGGAAAGAACTGATGATGGCTTCTCATCATCTATTGTTGGTGGTTTGCTAGTTGTCTTGGCACATTCCTCAACTTCCTTCTGACATATCCAAGTCCTGTTCAACAGGGTAATTCTTCTACTTTGATGGGGTTGACAATGCCTTGGCCATTAATGCCCAAGCCTTTTCCTTCATACCCCATTTTCTCCAACAATTTGGGGCCAATTCCCGTGGTATGATTTTCAAAAACAGTGAAATTATCATCAAGACACATACATGAATTTGGAGAACTAATTTTTACCTCACATCGGTCACGCTGCAACTTTTCCAAGGCCTCGTCCTTTTCTTGCAACTGTCATAACAAACTATGTTTTTCCTCTTTCTCTTCATGTAGACACATCTTCAATTTGACATTCTCTGTTTGAAGGTTTTGGTTGTTGTGCTTTAGTTCTTCTAGGGCCTCTTACGTCCCTTGCAACTGAAGCTGCAATCGCTCCTTTTCCTTTGTCTCTTTTTATAGAGTTTCATACATTATTTCCACTCTTTTGAAATTTTGAGCATGGTCTCGTACATCGCTTTTTCATCCTCTGTCGCTGCACGTTCCATTGTTCACACTGCAATTCAAGACCGCTTTGATACCACTTGATCTAGGTCCGGGTGTGACAAAGGACCCTTCCAAGACCTTTTACTTTTGTGATGTGTTAAATTGCATTTAAAAAAAACAACATAAATGAATACATCTACATGCTGTAAAGAAGAGGAACATGACAATCATCAACACATGAAACATAACCCATTGATAATGGAGTTTGTCCAAGAGGGACTACGTCTCGGGGCCCCGATGTCAAGATGGTGTAGGCCATTGCAATAAGTGCTATCAATAATGATGATGTACATAAGAGGTGATGTGCTATCATACAAGGAAAATGCCTTCACGCAGGAGTAGCTGCAAGAGATGTTCCGCTACAGGGACTCTTAGTCAAAAAAGGACTCCTATTAGTATGACACAAACTCATGCATGATGAGCATCCTGCCAACATGGCATAAAAGGGATTTCAATGCAAATGTGCATGACGACAACATGAGAATCCCGTCAACATACAACAAATGGATCTCAAAACATAACATGATGAATCATGACAACAAGTACATCACACAGATGATCCCACATCACATCTAGCAGGAATCATGAAAACGAGTAAGAAACAAGATCCCACATCAAGCATCAAATAGGGATCTGTGCAACACAATGCATAACAAAAGAAGTACATTAACACACTGCATATACCTCATAATCAAAGGTCATCTGAAGTAGCAGATGTTAGACTGCTAAAGCTATTTGTACCATCGATCTCATGGCATTGAATCACATGGAAATGACTGCTCGCACATGAATGTTGACACCTGCACTCCACCTTTAAAAGTGGCCGAAATATGAAATAAGTAAATGGAAAATTTGAATGCACCATCAGATTTGTGGCGTCGAATAGTGCAAAATTGACTGTCAAATTTCTGAAATTTGAGAAATTAGAAATCTGGGGCTTAAGGAATCTTTTAGATTCCCCCTAGATTCCTCAAATATTCCCTCCTCCAGGTCCTCTACAAATCGGCTACTCAGATCAGGAAACTAACTACGCAAACGGGTTCGTGCCACAGAGAGGTGTAAGATCGACATAAAGTTTGTCCAATTTGGACACTGCGAAAATTTCACCTTCCTGGAAATTTTGCTTAGTCATGGTTCCACCTGCATAAAAATTAATAAAAAAAATGACTCTGCCTCGTTTTTCATGCCTGCTCCCGGTTCCTCCCTCTGCCTCCGTGCACTAAGGAAATTGGGTTCTTATAAAAATTTTCGGGTAGATTACCCAATGAAACGGTTTGGTACAGTAGTAAATAGGAAAAATGGTTGAGGAGGGGTTGGGGGATCAAATCCTACCCCTCCCTATTTTTATTACATTGTTTCGAACCAACAAGTGTGGTTCATCATCAGGACCACACTTCAACTGGTCTACACACTTCAACTGGTCTACCTCTCCATCTGGTCCTGATGATGGACCATGGTCTACCTCTTCATCTGGTCCTGATGATAAACCACACTAGTTGGTTCGAAACGCGTTGGCCAAAAAATTCTCTCATCTGATTTCTCAAAAACACACTTGGCTATTACATATTTACTTGCAGTAGAAAATATTATGAAGTGATAGAAACAATATGGGATAATAAAGAGGCATGGTTGTCCCTATTGAAGGAAATGACTATATTGGCCATACATGTTCAACAACTTCAAAAACAACCTGCATTTTAGGCAGCTATGGAAGCTGCAATGAGGGAAGTAATAGCATTAATAGTACTCAAATTGTCAGAGATTTCTAGATGAATATGCACTCAACACAATACTATTAACACGTGACTTTTTCCCATTCAAATTAATTCACGTGTATTTTCCGATTTCTCGATGAATACGGATTCAATAACATCGTGTAAATGCATGCTAAATTTGACTTTTTTCCATTCAAATTAATTCACGTGTATTTTTTGATGTTGGATTTTATGTGGGAGTTAGAGCCCTATTATGAAATAGGCTTGTGAATAAATTTCTTATTGCAGGTTTTTCTCAACCAACGTGGACGGAATTGAGTTGGCTAAATTTCAAAAATAGTTCACCAAAATAGACTACCCATATGCAAAGATTAGCAATGACAAGATTAACATGGGCCAACAAAAACGAGGAAAGCCACTCTATCCACAATAATACTAAAGACGGAGGTAAATTCGGTGAACAAAAATGTTATTTTAAATAATTTTATTGAATTGGATTTTATCGAAGTTTGTGATATTTTTACTTTAAATATGGTTACAATGGTTAGAATCGAAGAGTAGCAGTAATTTTGTATGGTTTTGGTGGCATGGAAAGATTATCTTGGTTGATGTTGTGTTTGCACGATTGTTTGAGGAAAAAACAGAAGGATGTAAGTTTTTTTTGTTAGTTTGTTTCACAATATAACATATCTTTAGATACAGAAGGGTTGCAGACATGTATAATAAGAGATTTAAGGTAGAAAAGCCAAAGGAGATCTGAAGGTATATTGAAGGACAAGAACAAATTGCTCTCATGTTAGAAAAAGTGGAGGCTTTTATTTATATCAACAATGTTTTGCTTCCAGATACAGATGAACGAGGCCCAGGTACATGCACACAACTTCTCCCTAACAATATGGGGAATGCAAAAAAATTGAGGTTTCTCATAACTACATGGAATTTAGATGGATTGAGGATGATAATGAGAAAAGGGGTAAAAAAAGAATTATACCCAATGGAAATCCCACCTGAAACGAAGGCAGTGAAGCTTCTAAAAAAAGTGATGGATGATAATGAAAATCAACTAAATCCTAGCCATATCAACGAGATAGTCAAGATATGTGGAGGTTTCCTGATTCTTTTCAAGGTGTTAATAAGATTCATAAATGGGGAAGAAATGCACTCAAGGCTTATAATACATTGATGAAAGAGGCTAAAGAAAAAATACAGAATGGTGAAATTGGGGACAAAGTAAAGTAATGTCTTTGCCTATGACAAACTTGATGAGAATTTGAAAGAACCATTTCTAGATATTTGTTCATTTTATTGAGGCTAAGAGTAGATTATGGATAAAGGATTACCTCTTGCCTTTGGGCCTAGATTATTTTGTCTTGGACTCTCCTCGAACGGGGACCTCAAGCTCCAACATTGTTTGGACCTCAAGCTCCAGTAATGTTTATAATTTTATAAACTAGGTAGACAAGAGATGTCTTCCTCTCTCTTTTTTCAGACGAAAAAAAATAGACTTTCATTCCATATAAAGAAAGTTACATATTCATGGTTTTATAACAGATCATACTCATATGTGACTAATAGAGAAACTCGATTATCCACATGATAGATCCTCACCAGCAGAAGTGCAAGAAAGCAAGAAAAATAAGGGAGCTGCAGGGATCCCCACCCAAAAGGACACCAACAAAAAAGGACCAAATTGGAGTAGCAAATATGAGAGTTAAATCTCAAATGATCCCATACCACATCCCCTACCATCAAAGAAATTTTCAAAGAACATAAAGCCCGGGCACAGGGATAGACCAAGTTTTGAGAGTGCATCGACCTCCATGTTCTGCACTTGAAAGACATGTTGAAAGGAGACAACTAAGAAAGAAGGGAGAATGTGCCCGATCAATTGAATCCAAATGCACAAAACTAGAACATCAAGAGAGCAACGAACCTGAATCTAGTTGATCAAAAAAAGGGAGTCACCGAAAATGAGGAAATTATCAATGCCCAGCTAAGAAGAGCACTGGAGAGTACCCCATAATGCGATTAGATCAACTTGACAATTGTCCCCCCCCACCACCACCATTCTAGAAGAAATGATAATGGAGAGAAGGGTCCAAGTGTAGCGAGACACCACATCCACAATTTCCTTTAGAGGAGGCTCCATCAAAGGAATAGATAGGGAAAATGTCAATCAAATCAACATATGAGATGGAATGAAGGGAGTCTTTTGGAAACCAGGGACCAATTTCCTAGAAAAAAACTGCAATGTCTAGAGCAACATTCTTAGTCACAGGGATTTTGTCCTCAAATATCATAGCATTCCTGGCTCGCCAAATCCCCTAGAAGGCATAGAGGGGAAGGGTTCTATGGTCTTTAGCTTTGGAATTCCATATACTGAAACATTCGTGAATGGAGGATGCATTGATAATATGAGGGACACCCGAAATTATGGCCACCCCCACCCAAATCTCGACAACAAAGTGGCAGCGAATAAAAAGGTGGAAGCAGTCCTCAGATTCCTTTCTACATAGGAAACACCAACCAGGACCAAATAAGCCTCTTTTATGTAAATTGTCCCAAGTTAGAATCCATTTGTGAATGGTCAACCACGAGAAACACTTAATCTTCAAGGGGGCTTCCCACTTCCATAACAAAGAGGAAATATTAGAGAAGGGCAACGATTGTGAAGTGGAGGTGATGTGATCATATGCTTCCTTGACCGAAATCTAGTCATTCCTAATGTGTTTGCCACACACAAGCACATCATACCTCAGTGATATATTGATGCCCGCCATGCAAATCACGCTACGATATCTTTCCCATTCAGCCACCAAGTCCTCCGATAAATCGATCTGCCAAGCATGTGGCCAAGAATGAGCAACCAAGCGCTGCCTAGACCACTCCCACATGCTAGCAAGAGTATCCAACCCCTGTGAATTAAGTTCATTGATGATGGAAATAGGGAGGAGGTGGTTGTCATTGAGGCCTTTTATGGCATTCAAACCCACTTTAATTCTCAACCCATCACCCACTTTCCAGCATAGGTTGCTGCAAATCCAAGGAATGGCGAGCCTTAGACTACTCCAGTTTTTTTATGGAAACCAACCGAAGGAACCCCCATTGCAATCCACTCCTCCATGCTTGCTCGTTTGATATATTTCCTAAACATAATCTTTTTACATAGTCCCTTCTCGAAGAATAGCCTCCAAATTCTCGCAACCAAAAGAGCCAAATTAAAGTTTCTAGTTTCTATGATGCCTCATCCCCCTTTATGAACAAACCTGGCAATGTTCTTTAGTCCTGTGAGGTGAAACTTCCGTAGCACCAACTCAAAACCAAAGAAAATTGGCGATGATGGAATCAATTTTGTTAATAGTAGCTTGTGGAATGTGGAAGAGATGCATCCAATAAAAAGGAATGCTAAGAAGAACAACCTTTATCATTATGACTCTGCCGCCCATTGTAAACCATCTCTTATCCTAGTTGGATAAATTTTTGTGAAACTTAGAAAAAGGCCAATCCCAGTCTGATATGGCATATTTGTTAGGCCCTAATCTGCATCCAAGATATTTAAATCGCCTAGAAATTGATCAAATATTGGCCCCAAACATAGCAGCAATTTCACGCATCATCAAAGAGTCCATTGAATCGGTGATCAACTCTATTTTTTCTTGGCTAATAATAAGACCTAAAGCTTTACCAAAATCCACAAAATTCTTGTGGAAAGCTTCCCACACAGAGATCTTGGCATCACCAACGCACAACACATCATCCATAAACATTAAGTGGGAAATGCTACAACCTCTAGCGAGATTGCATCCCACAATAGCCCCAACATCGGTTTAGCCTTTATTCCTCTACTTAAGGCTTCCATAACCAAAATAAAAAGAAAAGACGATAATGCACAACCTTTTCTGAGGCCGCGGTGTGTTTTGAAGAATTGGTAAGGCTCTCCATTGATGAGGGCAACCATAGACGCAGATGTTATGCAAGCCAGAATCCATTGAACATGTTTATGCTTAAAGCCAATCTTATATAGAATCAATGAGAGAAACTCCTAGTCCACACAGTGAAAATCTGTTTAGAGGTCAAACTTCACGAGACATTCTTTTAGTTTCTTCGACTTGATCGAGGGTATGCACTTTTGTGCAATTGTAATGGCATCTTGGATCCATCTGTTTGACAAGAAACCAAACTGCTCCAAAGAAATGTGAGGTGATAAAATATTCTTAATTCTATTAGCAAGAGTTTTGGATATCATCTTGTATACAGAGTTTCATAATGAAATAGGCATGAAATTAGAGAGTGAGAGATAGTCATTTTTCTTTGGAATAAGAGTAAGGAAAGTGGAATTGATAGCACCTGGGATATGCCAAGAGACACAGACTGCTTCTGCCATACTCACCAGTTCTGACCCCATCACGTCGAAGAAGAAAAGGAACAGTTTGATCATCCAGCCATCATGCATAGGGATTTTGTCATTGGCCATCTCCTTGATAGTATGTTGTAGCTCTTCCAGTGAGATTAGATTATCCATCAGTAGTGAATCTTCATCATTGACCACAAGAGGAAGTATGTTTAAGAAACTCATTTTCTCTGTCATGTAATCTCCCTCTCTTTCTTTAAATAAGTCTTTGAAAAAACCTGTGTGCCTCCCTTTTTATCTCCCTAACAGAGGTATATGTGTTTCCATCTACATATTTAATGGCCCAAATAGAGTTAATTTGGTCTCTTTTGGAAGAATCTTGATGAAAAAAAATTGTGCTACAATCACCGCCCTTGATCCAAGTAAGGCAACTTTTCTTCCTTCATTCCACTTCTTGTGATTGGAGAATTTTGTCTTTCTTAATCACAAGGTTCATAATTTCCCACTCTTAATAGACAGAGAATAATCCTGGGGAAATCGTCTCCTAGAGACTAGCGATTTCATCATCTAAGGATTGTATCTCATTACAAAGGGCCACCCTTATGTTGAAAATCCAGATTTTGGCAACTTTTTTTAGTCACAGAAGTTTGTCCTTGATCCTCAATATGGGACAATCCAAGGGAGAATCAACCAGAGAGGACCATGACTGGTGGACCAACTTTTGAAAATCAAAATCATCCAGCCACATTGAATTAAATTTAAAGGGTCTCTTGGGAGAATCCAACTTAGCGTTCCATTCCAACATAATTGCGTCGTGATCAGAAATGTTTGAGAAGAAGGCCCAGGATTGGAGCTGGTTTAATTTGGGCACAAAATTGAATCGAACAGGAATCTATTGATTCTGTTAGAAATACCATCTGTTCTAGAGCGACCATTCTTCCATGTTGGACACAGAGGTGTTGAAGCAAAATTTCTCACGGATTTTCATTCTACCAATTCTTTAAAATATCCATCCATCAGATCCATCTTGGCCCTATGTTCCCAACATTCATTTTGAGCAATTATGAAATTCAAATCCCCAACTATGATTAGATGCCTGATGTCTAGAATTCTCGAAGACTTAAATAAGTTTGAAACGACTCTACAATTGGCTTATGGTGCATATATATTCATCACCCAGAATCTAAAGGAGCAGTCTCTACATCAACCTGTCAAAATAATGCCAACACAACAGGAGTACGCCTGAAATTTGAAGATTATTGGATCCCATATAATCGTCAGGCTCCTAGATTTACCTTGTGAATTTGTGGTGTAGTCCCCCATGATGGACATAGCTTAAACAAAATCTCAGTGGCTTTTTCCTTTTCTATCATGGTTTCTTGTAAGAGAACAATGGATAGTCCTTTAGTTTTTATGAAGTGCTTTAAGGATCTTCTTGTTTGGGCAGATCCCAGGCCTCTAACATTTAGAGACATGATCTTCATTGGGGACCATTTGTAACAGTAAATAATGCTCTAAAGTCTTGACAATGTGTTCCATCTTTATATTCATATGATGTGCTTACAGGTTTAGGATCGAAAAAGAGGAATAGAGCCTCTTCCATGGCTTCAGAGAATCAAGTATTTATCAAACCCAAGATCGCCACAGAGAGCTAGGACCTTGTATTTAATCTCTATTTTCTTCTTCCAGATAGACTCAAAGGTCTTTTAGGTCCCTCTGAGTGGATTCAAATTAGAAATCGATGGTTTCTTGATGGAAATGGGATCAAACGCAATTCTCGGGATCCTTTTCAGGGCCATAAGATCCTCATCAACTGAAATTGGGTAGAAATTGAACTGAGATTCAGTCAGATTGTGGATAGGAGATGATAATGTTATTCTTCTATATTTACTCCCCTCCAAATCAATATTTTTTCCCTCCCTCTTCGATGGGGTCCTTCATGGCCTATGTGGAGACGTAGCCCAACTATCATTTGAATTTTATTTATGCCATAATCTGATATTATATCCTTACCACTGTCTACATAAGAGATCGTTCCAAATGAATTTGGATCAAGGACCATACAGTCCATGTTCTGCTTCGATAAACTCTGCTGAGGCCCATCTTCACAAATAGTATCCTCTATCCATGTGTACTTCATGCTAATCGGGCTACTTGCCTCATTTAACCTTCCACCTTTGTCCATGGGCTACTCCAGGAAGTTATGAAGAGACACATCCTCATAATTTACGTTAGCAATCTTTGTGTAGTTCTTGCAATATGGGTCCCTAGCCACATTTATCCTTTGTATTTTTTTTTTGTTAGGGTAGTTAAACATCAGCTAACCTGTATTATGGAATTCAAGACAACGGAACATAACACCCCAGTAGTCTACCTTTTGTCTAATAAAAAACGTGGCCCAGTATAGATCAATCTCAACAGGTAATCCACCATCCAGGTCCACTTCAATTAAAAATCAGGCGGTATTTTTATCAAGAAATCCCATACACCCCTCATCTACATAATATAGATTCCCAATTCTACTTTCAATTTCTCGGATCACCTCTTTAGTCCATAGTTCTATGGGAAAGCCAATCAGTTTTAACCAAATGATTTTCCTCTTAGGCGCTTCAAATACAGGGTCAAAGCCAACCTTCCAATGTTCAGGTCAGTGCTCTCAAAAATGGGTTTTTTGATCCATTCTCTCTCATTTTGCTTCCAACGTTTTAATTTTAGTCCAGTTTTTTCTTAGTGTTTTCTTATGGGTTTTTCAATGGCAGGTACAACTCTGTTTCCCTGTTCAGAAATTGTTCGCCCAGGTTCCCAAGTTCTTAGAATTCTTCTGTTTAAATTGCAGGTTAGTGCTCTCAAAAATGGGTTTCTGATCCCATTCTCTCTCTTTTTGCTGGTTTTTCTTGATTCCTAGCTATATTATATAAATCACCCTAGCTTATTACACAATATTGCAGAGAAATTTCTCTTAGCTGTATGGTCAGTGTCCTGTTAGATGATAAGTAACTTGTACCATTGTCTAGAAAGCACCAAAGAGTACAGTGGCACCTGTCATTCCCAATTCTCTTCACTGACTCTGATTAGCATACCTGCCTGTTAACAATGGAAGAGTTGGGTAGGAGAGGGAAATGTCAAACCAATTTTGGGAAGGAGACTCAATCCAAGACTCCAACCCCTTTGACTCCAGCGAATGATCTGAGAATTCCTGTCTAAGAAGGGCATAAGCTTGGTTCAACGCAGGTACAACGTCCTCTGAATTGAACTAGAAGAAGCCAAAGCAGAACATGGCATTGAATAAGAAAACATACTATACCTTGGTGGAATCTTGACATTGATTAAGAAACATAGACAACCTTAATTGTCATAACCCACCTGTTTTTGAGGCAATAGGCTATCACTTTGCTGTTGAATTTGTGCTTGCTGCACCTTGCAAGACTTCTGAACAAGAGATTTTCAAGAGAAACTAAAGCCCTTCCAATTCCATAAAATCTATCACCGATCGCATATACTGGTTGGTCACAACCGTTTTCCATTCGTTTATCAATTTCAGAGCGAAAGACAACAGTTTTTTGGCCATCTCTCCTGTTGTCGTCTTTGTGCATGCAAAGATGATCTTATTCCTGTAGAAGCCTTTAGGGAGCAATAGGTGGAATTTTGTTCGAGCGTCCAGGGGAAATATTAAACGAACTTCTTGTTCCTAAGGCAGTTGGAGAGCCTTGGTTCTCAAATGCCACAAACACGCTGATAAAACTACGAATGTCGGGTGCTTCATGAAGGGTTAGGGTTTGAATGTCTAGGAATAACCATTCGATTACCTCAAGTAATCTGGATCATTCACTAAAACGCAAGAATGCTACCCACTTTACTCCATGTGGCCAACATGTGGTAGAGGGTGTGTGGCAGAAGGGGAGTTGCCATGCAACAACCCAAGTGTACGCCCTTTCCATTATATGTCGGTCGGGTGTATGGATGGATGGTGTTTAACAAGTGGAAATTTGATTTAAATACAATAAACAGAGTTAAATACCCAGTTAATGAAAAAGGTCTAAGGTACTTAGGGACAACTATCGTATTAATTTGTTTTAATAGTGTTTCCCTGTTTTACATGCGTTATTGTAATTCTGCGGCAAAAATGACATCCAGATTTTCCAAGCAACTCAGGTCAGTGCATATCACAATATTTTATCTTGATCATTTGGAAGAAATATCCGTGTAGTTACGACGAAATATTCTTCTTACTGTCACAGATGCCATGGATATTATAAATTCTCTTATGAATGAAAAGGGTGCAGTTGCAGATAGGAAGTCTGCCATTAGTTTCAACGATTTCCATGCCGCCGTACAGAAGATGGTTGAAGCAGAGATTGAGAAACATTTGGTTGATGGAATAGGGAGAGTGGATTATGCAGTAGCCAGTGGTGGAGGAAAGATTTTATATCATTTTGAAGTATATTAACCTGGAAATAAGTTATCTCTGTCTTGGAGAGAGATATCCAGAAGGATATTTCCCTTGAACAACCTTCACCCTCTTGCTAATGAAATACTGACCCCCAAATTTGGTGAGGCAGGGAGGTGTCTTCCACTGAAGGGTAGTGATGTTCTTGTCTCCATCAAGCTTAGGATTCCCATTTTTCCTCAAGTAGTCACTTCGGAACATGTCTCCAAGGTAGCACTCTTTTCCTTCTATTTATTTGAAGCAATTCACTTTGTTTGCTTGATGATTTTTCTCTAATGGAAGTTTTAAGAAACATGTCCTGAGGAGCTACACTGCATAGTATGGCTTCCTTTGGCTTACAAGCCATGTATGAGGCATGTCTATTCTGCTAAAACAAAACCACCAACCAAACATTGCTTTTTTCTCCTTGTTTGAATCGATTTTTGTATCCACTTTCCACTATGGAGGATTTGGCAAAGGGATCTTGATGTTCTGTGGTCTTCTTCATTTCTTTTTTTCACAAATTCGCCTGTGGTTGGTTTTCTTCTCCTGGTTCCTATTCTCAAATGTGGTCTTCTCCTGTGCTGAGACTTGAGAGTCTGTAGGAGTTTTCTTCTTTCTTCATGGGCCTCCTTTGTAGCTGTTGTTTCTATAATTTTGGTTGCTTTCCTTTTGGTTGTCTTCTAATCTAACCGGGTCTTATTTTCGTTTTCTCAACTTTTTAGATCCCACTGCAGGCCATCTATGGGAGATCTATTATGGCTCTGAATGTCCTTCCACTTGCTGTACCTTTCTTGTGTAGGCAGTCATTAGACGACCTGCATCTTGGAAGAGTCTGCATTTGAAGATTGTACTTCCATAGTCATTTGGCTGGGTTCATTGAGATCCTTTCAAATTTAGGTCAACCCTATGAGGCATACGTTTATTAACTGTTCTACGCATGTTCAGGTACAATTGAAGGTTTTACTCTCCTCGTTGGTCTTATGAAATTTTATAAATTGACCTAAGAAATATCTGAACTCTTCCATAAGAAATACTCTTTTACATTACCCCATAAAGAAAGGAGAACCCTTACCAGATTACAATGCTTTCTGCTATGATAAGAATTCTTACTCACAAGATTCTATTTCTCATTAGTTGATATCCATACCCACTTCTAGAGCTAGCTTTGGATTACCTAGCTATACCGGGTGCATTTATGTTATTTTTCTTTTGCTATGTTACAAACAACATCAGTGGTTTTAGTGTCCTGCGTTGTGTACCATGTCTGACTTGTAGTTGTTATATATGTGATGGCAAGCTATCTTATTATAGTGGAATACCTGATATGATTGATATGATAAAAGTCAAACATTTGACTTTGCTCATGTCCATCAAAAATCAGTTGATTTAAGCCAGTTAGCTTTGCTCATGTCTATTAGAATTTTGGCATAGTCATATCCCTGTATTGAGATTTTATTCCACATGATCAATAATCCCCTTCTTGTCCACCTATGGCTTTACATGCAATACTGTCCTAAAGCTTTATCCTATAGGTACACTTCATTGCACAGGTCCTCATTAATGTCCTTTCTCACGCTAGCATTGCTTGATGTCTTTGTATGTTTACGTTATCCATTCCCTTGGCTTAATGGATAATTTCTTTGGGTATTAGTGCTTACACAATGCAGCTATCTAATCTACCACACTAATTTCCTCACAAATAGCAAAGTGATAGCCTATTGCCTCAAAAATAGGTGGGTTATGACAATTAAGTTTGTCTCTGTTTCTTAATCAATGCCAAGACAAAACTCATATTCATTATGCGGGCTCTTGGATTCCCACGTGCTCTCATAATTCAAATCAGTTCTCTTTCAGTTGTATTGACATTGCTATTTCTAGCACCCATACACACAGACTGCTAAGGGGTTCACAGAGTGGAGATTACCATAGGTTTTATCAGGTGTTATAGTTTGGAAGATTAAAGCAACTTTGTATCATTTCTGGGATTGCCATGGCTCAGAAAAAGCAAAGGAATTTGGAGGATTTCTTCCTCTTGAGTTTAATGGGTATCTTCAAGGAGTTTGTAGTGATTGTTGTGAACCATATTTCCTTCTTCATTTCAATTGCCTTTCTACTTTTATACCCGGTTTCTTCTGTAATTGTTCTCTCCCAAGCCCTTCTCGATCACCTCCTTGTAGCCAAAATCTCACAACAAATCCAAGCACTGGGTTTATTTCGCAAATATATAGAAACTGCCCATGATAGTCTGCAATTTGGCCAAAGTTGTGTGTCTGATGGAATCTGATTGTTGTTATGGTCTAGATGTTGTTTTCAGGGTCCTGTTTTTGACAAGAGGGAGGACCCAGATAGCTCTTATAGTTGCTCTTATTACAAACATGAGCTTGGCCCCAGATAGCTCTTCTAGATGCGTGGACTGTAGGAATGTGTGAACTTTCAGATTCAATAGCTCTACCCTTTCATGCATCAGCCTCACAAATTTATTGAAAGCTATACATAGTGTTTGAATAACGTGTTTGTCATATGCAATGGCTAATATTCAACATATGTTCAATGGTCCTGAGGACAAAGTCTGTTTCATCAGAGGGAAAAAATTGTAAATCAAGTTCACTAATGCCAGTGAACATATGTAATTTATTTAGTTAATTAACGTATTCTATGGATTAAAGCAATCACGTGACATTTAAATCTGATGTCATACCAATTATTGTTTGATCAACGTGAAAAAACTTCACATGGTAACATGTTTTCATCAACATGCCTGCCTTTGAAATACATTTTAGAGGCTAATCATGAGATTAGACACTACCAAACATTTTAGAGGCTTATTATGAGTGTAGACACTACCAAACCTCAGAGTTGAAACGCCGGTTCAACTCCATAACCAAATGACAATGCTATACCAAGATATCGACTCATTTGATGGAAACCTCTTCAAAAGAAATAAGGGTCAAAAACACCACTTGCGACATTCAACAATAAAATATAGTTCCAAATATTTTTCATTAAGCAACACACTTAATAGTTGTTTATCTACAAGAGATTTCCCATTTGTAGATTACCCAAACTTAATGCACATACATTTACCCGTCTACAAAATATATTAGGTACCACATGTAGCAAAACCAGATCACAATCTATTCATTATTTCTTGAGATGAGGAAAGCATTGAAAAATGTCTGCTTTAGGATGCTTTGCTTCCGCATGCTCCCTGCACTTCACTTCTATTCTTGTACAAATGAATGTCTGCATACAGACCTTGCACTGCAAAATAAAATTAAAATCAATATATTTCCATCTATATCTAAAAAACAGAGTTTAAATTATTAAATAAAACGGGCAAATACAACAGAATTTGCCTATATCCTGAACCCCGGGTGAGAGAAATAGGAATATTGTGAAACAGATCAAATGCAGAATACAATTAAAAACACCCAAGGTCGAGAAATTAAGATATAAATTATTAGGTCAAAAAAGTTTATAAAGTCTCCAGAACATAATTTCAGTATTTTAAGACTTGCATGATTCTAGCAGTATAATTTGATTTTAAAATCAAATGGCAAATAATGAGAAAGATCATTATTTCCTGGACAACAGTAGACATAAGATACAGGGAAGTGCAGGGAGAGAGACTTTTTTGCAGAAAAACTATTACGTGTATTACTTAAAAGTTAAATGCAGATGGCATCCCCTCAAAGAGAACATGCTGTCACCAATGCATCAAAACAACCTTTCCCCAACATACCATGCAAGTAGAGGAACCTACTCTGTTTCTGATAAGAGGGAGGACCCAGATAGCTCTTCTAGTGGCCATTATTACAAACATGAGCTTGGCCTTGGTTGAGAGTCTATTTCAATACAAATTGATGGGGAAGGGACATGCAGGGGGCATTGGTACATATAATTATTCATGGTTGTTGATCACATGGAAGGGTCATGTAGTGATATTGATGCATTCACTTTTGGGTGTGATGGATCGCAAGCAAATATGCTAATCAAACTATGTGTTGTATTACACTTGCAAGCCCTCTTGTTGGAGGACATCTGCTTCAAGATTATCAAACCTGTGTAATTCATCCTATAAATAGTTAATTAGAGTAGGAGGAACATAAATTTCTTTCCTTGCAGTCCATGAAATTACATGGGTTGGTAAGGCTAAAATTATATCGAAACTGCCCACATTCTTTCCACTTGCACATCATACTCCATTTGTCTCTTTGTAACTTTGTACGAAAAGGGAATGGGAATTGAATTACTCCTCTTTTGGTAGATAGTTGCATTTAGATGGGTTGGTGAGGCTGCAAATATATAGAAACTGCCCATGATAGTCTGCAATTTGGCCACAGTTGTGTGACTGATGGAATCTGATTGTTGTTATGGTCTGGATGCTGTTTTCAGGGTCCTGTTTCTGACAAGAGGGAGGACCCAGATAGCTCTTCTAGTGGCTCTTATTACAAACATGAGCTTGGCCCCAGATAGATCTTCTAGATGCTTGGACTAAAGGAATATGTGAACTTTCAGATTCAATAGCTCTACCCTTTCAGGCATCAGACTCACAAATTTATTGAAAGCTATACATAGTGTTTGAATAGCGTGTTTGTTATATGCAATGGCTACTATTCAACATATGTTTCATGAAAGTGATTCCCTATAATGTGCAAAACTGCACAAGCATAGTGAGTACAATCGAATATAGCATAATAAAAAAAAAAATTGTGGATTGTTTAGAAAATAGTTAAAATATCATGAATTATACACAGGATTCACAAAAGAAGCACACTGCTTCCAAGTGATGGGTTGTGTTATATTATTTCCACATAGTTAACAGGGGGTTTGAGGGGTACCCATAACCCCACTTTATGGGGTCCGAGGCAGCGCCCCAAAAAATTTTGGTTTTGGACCCTATGTTAGGTTGGGCGGACCCACCTATGGTTTTGTGCATGATTTTCGCACATGTTTTTTAGATGCGTGGTTTTCGGTCCATGGTTTTGGACGCGATGGTTTTTTGGTCTATGGTATTGGATGCTTCGGCATGTATAAATATGTATTGTAACATTGAAAGGAACATAATGAA